>JADRCH010000301.1:0-19270 GCA_019843965.1 Rhynchomys soricoides
GAACGACATCAATTTTGGCATCATGACATGTGCCCTGGCTAGAAATGAGTAAAATTAAGATTGGCAATTGATGCAGATATTTGTGCCGTGACCAGCAGCCTAGAAAAAGTGGTCTAAAAATGGCTTCTCCAAACGATGTCAATTTTGGCATCGTGACATGTGCCATGGCTCGAAATGACTTAAAATAACATTGCCAGTTGACGCAGATATTTTTGCAGTGACCCGCCGCCTAGCAAAAGTGGTCGAAAAATGATTTCTCCGAAAGACATTGATTACAGCGTCAGGAAATGCGCCCTGGCTTGAAATGGCTAAAAGTAACATATAGAAATTACGCCGATATTTGTGCCATGACCCTCTGCTTGCATAAATCGTCGAAAAACGACTTCTCCAAAGGAAGTCAATTTTGGCGTCATGACATGTGCCAAGACATGAAATGATTTAAAATAACATTGCCAATTGCCGCCAATATTTGTCCCGTGACCAGCCACTTTGCAATAATGGTAGAAATATGACTTCTCCAAAAGACCTCAGTTTTGGCATCATGACATGTGCCCAGGCTATAAATGACTACATATAACATTGACAATTGACGCAGCTATTTGTGCTGTGACCCGCTGACTAGCAAAAATGGTCGAAATATGCCTCCTCGAAATACATTGATTTCGGCGTCTGTAAATGCGCCCTGGCTAGAAATGGCTAAAAATAACATTGACAAATGACGCTGATATTTGTGCCGTGACCTACCGCATTTCAAAAATGGTCGAAAAATGATGTCTGCAAAGACACCGATTTTGGCGTCATGACATGTGCCCTGGCTAGAAATGACTAAAAGTGACATTGCCAATTGATGCTGATATTTGTTCCATGACCTGATGCCCTGCAATATGGTCGAAAAATGACTTCTCAAAAAGACATCAATTTTGGCATCATGACATGTGCCCTGGCTAGAAATGACTAAAAATAACATTGCAAATTGATGCCGATATTTGTGCGGTGACCAGCCGCCTTGCAAAAATGGTCAAAAAATGACATTGCTGAAAGACGTCGATTTGGGTCCCATTACCTGCAGACCGGTGAGAAAGAGCTAAAAATAGGATTGCCAAATGATGCCGATATTGGTGCCGTGACCGGCCGCCTTGAAAAAATGGTTGAAAAATAACTTTCTCTGAAAGAAGTCGATTTTGGCCTCAAGACATGCGTCCTGGCAAGAAATGACTAAAAATAACATTGACTATTGACGCTGATATTTGTGCAGTGACCCACCGCCCTGCAAAAATCATCAAAAAATGACTTCTTCGAAAGACGTCGATTTTGGCATCATGGCATGTGCCCTGTATAGAAATGACTAAAATAACATTGCCAATTGACCCCGATATTTGTGCCATGACTCACCGACTTGCAAAAATGGTCGAAAAATGACTTCTCCAAAAGACATTGATTTTGGCTTCATGAAATTCACTGTGGCTACAAATGGCTAAAAATAACATTGAAAATTGATGCCGATATTTGTGCCGTGACCCACCGCCTTGCAAAAATGGTCGAAAAATGACTTCTCCGAAAGACATTGACAGGAAGAATCAATTTTTCAGATTCGAAAATTGTTATGTGATGCTTCTGGTGAACACTGTTCTCTGCTGTATGGAATGTGTCCAAAGTTATGTCATTCCTTCTGGTTTTACTGAACAATTATGATGATGTCGTTTCCTGCTTTTTCCTAAATCAATGTCAGTTCTGAAGGAACCAGAAAGCCTGCTGAGCTCACTGAGATGAGGACAGATGTGAGTCACCACAAGGACACCTCACTGATTTCTAGTCTTCAGATGATGCATATTCTCCAGAGAAGGAATTCAAACATTTTCATTTTTATGCTTTAATTTGTCCTTACATTCAATGTTATTTTGAAACAAAAGACATTTGGAGTGAATGATCAAAGAAGATGTCTGTATATTGATAGGTATTAAGTAGATTAATTTTAAAAAACCCTGCTATGTCACATACACAATTCTCTATAATGACCTTGAGAGCACTGAAAGAAATGAAAATACCTATGTATTTAACGTGAATTGTTTTCTGAGTGCTTCATAAAAATTATATATAGGCTCATAAAGTACTTTAAAGACATAAATCTAAATCATTTAAGGATAATCTACCAAATAATATATAGCTTACCTTTTACTATATTTTTAAACCTATTAGCTGTAAAAAGTGAAATAATCCATTTGTATTAAGCTGGTGAGATGGAAAAATAAACACATACATTTCATTCCCATATGCATGTAAATAAAAGATCTTTCTGTGGTGTTGTATACTTGTAAACCCAGTTCCAAGGAGGTGTAGACACACAGATCTCTGAGGCACGGTGGCAGTCAGGCTAGCCTATGTACAATACTCAGAGCCAGCGAGAGAACCTGAATGTCTCTAAAAAGAACAACAGTATGGGGGGCTCCTGAGGGCCATAGCCTCTGTTGTCAACATGAGGTGCAAAGTGTCTTCATATACATAGTTATCTACATATATAAACATGCATGTACACACATGCATACACACATATACATATTTTATATCAATACTGATATCAAATGAAGTGTACTTTTGTTGAATAAATGTATTTAACAAATACTAATAAATTACAGCATAACAACTTAGATGCCAAAGAGTATTCCTAGGCTCCAAATTTTAGCCATTATTGAGTCTTCTTTGTTTATGATTCACAATTTTCTCTGGTGGACTAATGTCCACCAAACTTTTTTGAAACCTCTGAAGAATTTAAAACCACTATGTTGAAACAGTCTACCAGGACTGCCACTAATTCCCTTTCTGTACTCTGCAGGAAGAAAAAAGCTTTTTTTATTCTCCATATGAAAAGGGGTTTTCTTTGTTTGTTTTCCTTATTTTTTGGAATAATGAAGTTTTTATTAGTTATTTTATTTATGTACATTTCAAATGTTGTGCCCCATCCAGTTTTCCCTTCTCTTTGCTTCTTTGAGGGTGCTCCTCCACTCACCTCCTCCCTCCTAACTGTTCTAGCATCCCCCACACTAAGGGAGGCATCAAGCTTTCATAGGACCAAGGGCTTCTCTTCCCATTGATGCCAAATAAGGCTATCCTCTGCCACATTTGTATCTGGAGACATGGATCCTTCCATGTACACTCTTTCGTTGGTGGTTTGTCCCTGGGCAGTCCTGTTACTTGATAGTGTTGTTCTTCCTGTGGGGTTGCAATCCCCTTCAGTTCCTTCAGTCCTTCCCCTATTTCTTCCATTGCAGTTCCTGGGCTCAGTCTGATGGGTGGCTATGAGTATTTGCATCTGTCTTAGTCAGGTGCTGTCAGAGATTTTCAGGGGACAGTCATACCAGCCTCCTGTCAGCAAGCCCTTCTTGACATCAGCAAGTGTCAGAGTTTGGTATCTGCAGATGGGATGGATTCCCTAGGCAGGGTGGTCTCTGGATGGCCTTTCCTTCTCTCTCTGCTCCATTTTTTGTACCTGCATATCCTTTAGACAGGACAGAGTGAGGGACCTGGGAGAGAAATTGGACTGAGGCAGGGGGAAGAGGGGAACCTGATCTGGTATTGTGAGGGTAAAGGACTGAAACCCTGAGGGTCAGCAGACAGAATGGAAACAGGCAACCTAGGGAGGTAGGAAGTTGGGGAGACCCTCCAGAAAGCACCAGAGACCTGGGAGGTGAAAAACTCTCAGGACTCATAGGGAGGGACCTTACATGAAATGCCTGACAGTAGGGAGAGGGAACTTATAGAGCCCACCTCCAGTAGGAAGACAGGGCATCAAGTCAGGGAGGGGTTTGCCATCCCATAGTCAAATCTCTGACCCATAATTGTTCCTGTCTGAAAGAACAGCAGGGATGGAATAGAGAGGAGCCTGAGGAAAAGAAGGTCCAGCGACAGGCCCAAAGTGGAATCCAGCTCAAGGGGATGTACAAGGGCCTGACACTGTTACTAAGGTTATGGAGTGCTCACAAAAAGGGACCTAGCATGACTGCCCTCTGGAATATCCAACAAACAGCTGAAAGTGTCAGATGCACATATTTGAGCCCAACCAATAGACAGCAGCTGCTGACCCCTGTGGTTGAATTAGGGAAAGGCTAGAAGAAGCTGAGGAGGAGGGTGACCCTGTAGGAGAACCAGCAGTCTCAATTAATCTGGACCACCAAGATCTCTCAAACACTGGATCACCAACCAGGCAGCATACATACACCAGCTGATAGACTCTGTAGGAGGACCAGCAGTCTCAATTAAGCTGGACCCCTAAGATCTCTCAAACACTGGACCACTGACCGGGCAGCATACATACACCAGCTGATATGAGGCCGGCCGGGTCTGGGTTCAGTCAGAGAAGATGCACCTAACCTTCAAAAGGCTGGAGACCCCAGGGAGTTTAGAGATATGGTTGGGTGGTGGGGACATCCTTGTGAAGACAGGGGGTTGGGAAGGAGGTACAGGATGTGGAACAGTCGAAGGGGGAACGGGGGGAAAGGGAGGCTGTGTGAATAAAGTTTGGAGTATAAATAAATAAAAGATTTTAAAAAAAAGAAAAAAATTGAGATGCATAGGTGGCCCCATCTCTCAACTGGAGGCTCTGGCTAACTACTGGTGGTGGTCTCTCTAGGTTCTATCTCCCCTTTGTTGGGTATTTTGGATAATGTCATCCCCATTGGGTCCTGGAAGCTTTTCACTTCCCTGACATTAGGGACTTTTATTTCCTCAACAGAACACTAATGGCTCAGACTCTACCATCAACAATTGACAAATAGGTCCTCATAAAATTGAAAAGGTTCTGTAAGGCAAAGGACTTTGTCAATAGGACAAAACAACAACCTACAGTTTGGGGAAAGATCTTTACCAATCGTATATCCAATAGAGGGCTAACATCCAAAATATTTTACTGCTTGCTTGAGCATGTGAAAAGCAACTGTGGTTTTTTTTTTTTTTTTTTTTTTTTTAGGATTTCATTTAATCAATAACCAATTGTAATAAATCTTCATTCATGCCATATAAACGATGACATGATGAATTTTAAGGATTCCATAATCAATAAGGAAATGTAAATAAATAAAATAACCAATAAAAAGAATTTTTCTTATGTAGAAACAAATAAAAATTAATATCAATCCCCCAAAAGATTTATTGTGTAAATTTAGCTCAAGATTTGTCTAAAGACCTTTTTATGTCTTAGCCAGTTATTGGGTTGTGCCCATGTTGGGGAATCAGCAAATCAAGTTATCTGTCCGGTTTGGTCTTCCTGATTTTTTTTTTTCTGCCTGTAGCCAAGATCTTCAGGCTGTCTTCTCTTCTCATATCTGAGAAATATTACTTTGGAAGGGGTTCAAAGCCTTTTCCTTTCCTGTTAACATTAATACAGAGCCTCTCTCCCAAAATAGCATGACCTTGGTCCAATAACTGGAAATCATTAAAGGGATAGCTTGATCTCCCTACCAGAAGAATTTTAATATCATAAATAGCACAAAACTCATAATTATATCCATTTTATAATTTAAAAAACTCAAAGCAGTTAAAACAATCCAAACAAATATATAATCTGTTTAGATAGTGCTCCCTCACCATCTCCTGTTTTGTTCTTATATGATTTTTAATAATGAGATTAAGGTCTAAATATCTATTGTCTGAGATAGGTTAGGTCCCTACCTCCTGCTTTTCTATTTATAATTTAAGATCTAAAGCCTCAATTATTTATTCATCTGAGTATATTGAAATCCTTCCTTCTTTGGAGATTCATATATCTGTGGGTATACATGTCCTCTTTCTTTTTATATAATTACCAAGTATATTTCCAATCCCCAACAAAAATTGACAATCACACCATTAGTTTTAAACCAATTTTGCCACCCTTCTAATCCACTAGCCTCTGGAAACCTTGGTAAGGCTTCCTGACTGTGAGTTGTTATTTCTCAGCAGGTGGCCAGATGTCATTTATGCCGTGATATATTTATTTACACAGTGCTGGGGCACATCAGGATTTCTATTCCTGGCCCTAGGCAGCTTTTTCCACTTACACCCACACCGGTCCTTAGCTCTGTACTTAGGGAGAACCTCACTGGTCTCTGAACCTCTATCCATGCTTCTCTCTTCTGTTTGGTATTCTGGTCAATCTTTTGTCTCCAATAATTTCACATAAACATATTCTTTGTTCTCAACTCAGCAAAGCCACTGGGCTCTTGCCAGGCTTCCCAACCTCAGCTGGAGCTTGGCAAAGTATCCAGCAATAAACAAGACCATTTCAAGTAATGACTTCTCGTTGTCTCTGCCCTGGGCTTCTCTCTGCACTATGCTATATTCAATATGTAAAACTTTTAAGTTATTCAATGTTTATACTATAACCCCATGGTATTATAAAATACATGTGTTGAATTGACTCTTTATATGAACTTGTGAAAATGTCTTCCACATGATTTAGAACCTTTCTGTGTGTGTGTGTGTGAGAGTGTGTGTGTGTGTGTGTGTGTGTCTGTCCGTGTTCATCTGGAATCCCTATGTAGTAATTTTCTACCTTCGTAGTATCTACCATAGTATTATGAATTTAGACATTTTGTGACATCCCACCCAAACTTATCTTTGTGTGTGTGGGGGGGGTGTTAGAGTGTGTGTGCATTACTGTTTCTCTTTAGCTTTTCAGTGGAGAATTACCATAGCTCATCAAATAAAACCAACAGTCTGAACTTCGAAAAATGAAACAGAAATTAAAAATAAAACCATTCCATAGATAACAGAACATTTATAAGTTTTTCCCACTGTGTAAATAGAAAGACAAGCCTAGACTTGAGCCTGACATTTTCAATCCAATTCTTTAGACAGACACTTCCTTCCAAGTTGTCTTTATGACTTTCAACAGAACCTGTTGCTATCTTGCTTTTCTTTTGATTCCATGGTACAATAAAATTTTGTCCTAATCTTTTTCTCTCATCTCTCTGAAAATGATTTTATAATGTATACCTTTAAGAATAGTGGATAAAATGGTCATCTCATCATGCAAACTAATGAGTTTCCTGCCATGCTTACAGAGCTTGTGTGAGGTTAGTTATAGGTGTTCAAATTTCCTATATGGAAATATTCCTATATTTTTGCATATAAAATACTTGCACATGATTTAGTGCTTGCACATGATTTAGCACAAAACAACCCAGAATTCTGCATGGTGAATGAAAACCCAGTTCAATTTTATGAAACAATACTTGTGACCATTTGATTTATTTGTTAACACTGTTTTATTTGGGGGGGATGCTGTGAAGGAAAGGTATAGATGTGAACCAAGTGGGACTCTAAGACTTCTGCAAAGTGGTTCATGTTTCTTCACTCCACAGAGCTGATGATCTTGAGTTTGCAGTGGTCACTGAGAGTTTCATTCTTATGTCAGCCTGAAGTGAAATTACACCAGTTTAACCACTTACTGGCTGTGTGAATGCTCTGGAACAGAAAAATATCAGCAACTTTAGGTCAATCATTTTCATGAGCAAAACTGAGACAAAAAAATGCATGACTCTGATGACTTATGGGAAACCAGGGTCACAATATAAAGAGTTTTGTTATTTTCATACTTGGTATTACTGACACATTGCTTATATATGAATGTAATTGCCTTGCTTACACAGGAAACACAGCTTCCTGTGGCCTGGTGAGTTCCATGGGGCAGTGAAGCAAACATGCTATCTGATTGAAACTAGATCAGTAGTTAGGAATTCTTCGTGATATAGGGAAAGGAAATAGATTCATTTTGTCATTAACCAACAATGAATAATGAGGGAAAGAGAAAGATGAGAGGGAGAGAGAAGCAGAGAATGAGGGGGAGAGAGAGAGAGAGAGAGAGAGAGAGAGAGAGAGAGAGAGAGAGAAACAAGAAGTGAGGAAGAGGAGGAAAAAGGAGATAGAGAAAGATTTTTGTTTCATGAACACAAGGTTTTATTAACAGAGGGACATACTCTGTTTCCACTGGAAAAACACATGCTGAATCTTGTCAACAAATACATCTAATACATATTGTTTCTTAAAATGAGTTTTTATCTTGAAATTTATTAAATTCATATATTAAGATAAAGTATTATATTAAAGAAGCATATTTAAGTGTTAAGAAAATAGCATTTTCTTGTTAGTTTGAGATGGTTTTTCCATTCAAGCCAGCCTCAAGCTATTTTTTTTTCAGTTGTTTATTCTGATGTGGACAGTACTTTTTCAAATTTACAAATGTGACCTATATTATAGTTGTTAGCCTAAGTGGTACAGCTAAGTATCCAGATAAAAGAATTGAATACAAAATAAATAAATGAAGACAAGTAAAATAATAATGATGATGATCATGTGAGCTCTAAGCCTCCTCACACTCACCACAAACAGTGTAACAGATGTGGTGATAGAATAGTCTGAGTGATGGACCAGCATCATGACCAACAGCAGCATCTGTTTCTGACTGATGGTTCATTCTTAATCTAGCAATGGTGCTGTTTGATATGTTTTCCATGACAGGAAGATGACATGGAGAGATAGAGGATAAGAAGGAGGGGAGAGCAAGAGGAAAACATTGACATTGATAAAGACAGAGGCAGAGGCTGTCTGGCTACACTGATAAGGCTAAGTAAAGAAATGAGCAGCCTGGGCAGTGGGCGCCAGTATAATTATGTTCAGCCCTGTTCAAGTGCTTTCATTTGTAGCTTGGTTTGTAGCCATGTTATTACAATGTTTGTATAGCATGCAGGATTCCAAGGACATCAGTCTAATAGAAGTGAAAACAAAGTTTATAAATGCATGCTGCTTGGGGGTATATATTGAAAATATTATATGAGTTTCTAGAAAGAGAAAAGAGGTCTACTCAGTGAATTCCATGTGTAGCTTCCCTATAGAGATGGTTCTGGCATTGGAAGGGTGTGCCTACAGGGAGAAGGGTGAGGTGAAATGCAAGAAGAAGAAAAGAACCTTATTGGGAGTCTGTGCTTGTTTGTCACACTCCTCTTGTGCTTTGTTTTCTGGGCCTGTGGGAGCCTCAAAACTAGAGGTTGCTACATTCTTATATCATTTATTTGGAGACAGGGTCACATGTATCACAGGACAAACATAGGTTATGTAGCTGATGATGGCTTTCAACACCTGATCCACCTGTCTCCAATGCTCGAGTTCTGATATTGTAGGAAGTATTACCACACTAGATTTCTGTGGCCCTTGGGATGGAGCCCATGGATTCTACATGCTAAGAAAACCCTCAAACAACTTAGGTTCTGCTTCAAATATGGGACTTTAGTAAGACCAGAAAGTGTTTTAATGAAGTTCACTTCTCAGGATCTTCCTCTGTGTACTTATGTAGTAAAGTGTAGCCATTCTCTCACTCTCTTAAAAGACTCAGATTAATGGGTTCTCTAGTTTTCAAGGCAGTTTCTGGCATTGTGTGATCCAAGCATTCTGTGGCTTCCAAGACTATGTGAGCTGTTCCATTCTCTGAGTGATGTCTTACATGGCTTTCTCCATTTGCTAAATTGTTGTGTTTCTCTGTAGAACTCTGACAAATATAACAGGTCAGTCTGGTATTGACATAATTTCCGATATATCTCAGCCTTTTGGGTACCAAATATGTACCAGGCAGTTTATTCTTGGGACAGAACTAAATGAGCAAATAGGTGTTAAAAATTTCTAAAGACAGAGGCCCTGCCAGAACCCTACAAATACAGAGGTGGTTGCTCCCAATCAATTGTTGGTCTGAGTGCAGGGTCCCCAATAGACGAATTAGAGAGAGGACTGAAGGAGCAGAATGGGTTTGCAACCCCATAGGTAGAACAACAATATCAACCAACCAGACCCCCCTGAGCTCCCAGGGACTAAGCCACCAACCAAGGAGACACATGTCTCTAGCTACATATATAGCAGAAGATGGCTTTGTCAGGCATCAATAGGAGGAGAGGTCCTTGGTCCTATGAAGGCTCAATGGATGCCCCAGTGTAGGGGAATCGAGGGTAGGGAGGCAGGAATGGGTAGGTGGATGGGGGAACACCCTCAGAGAATCAGAGGGAAGGGGATAGGATAGGGGTTTTCTGTAAGAGGAAGAAACCAGGAAAAGGGATAACATTTGAAATGTAAAGAAAGAAATTATCCAATAAAAAATATATAAACAAAAAATTACTAAAGACTCAAAAAACAAGCAAGCAAACAAACAAAAAGGGCCATGAATATAGCTTAATAGTAGATTACTGTCTATAATGTGTGAAGTTATGCAAAAGTTCACTGCACTGAAGTCTATACACCCAAAGTTTATACCAGTGTTGTTTAAAATGACCCAGTGGCTGAGACTTGAGACAGCTTAGGTGATGAAATATTCTCATTTCATCAACTAGCAACTGTAATGGGGGCTGGAGTGCCTTAGTAGACACAAGAGACTTACAAACAAATATCACCAGTTCTAGGAATGAGTTACCCCTTTTGGAGTTGTTGAGCAGTAAGTTCCATAGGCTTGCCTATTAAAGCTTCTTGCCAATACTCTGGGATACTCTTTAAAACTTGACTATATGACACTATTACTAAAGATAGCACTTGAGTCATAGAACATGGAGATTTCTAGCTGGTGCTTATCTGGACACTTCATCTCTACTGGATAGCTTCCTTTATTGAAGGTACTATAAATATTATTGGAGAAGAAAAGTAGCCATTCATCTTACCCAGCTCGCAAACCTGGGAAGTGCAATAATCCGCCTAGCAAAAATATGGTAAGAACCAACCACACAGCATTACCTTATAATCCACTTCACCAGATGATATTCATATGTGGCAGCAATGTTTAGTCAAAAACCTGTGGCTAGACTCTACTGGAATGATGTACTGCTGTTGTTCTGAAAAATGGGAGATAGCATTAAACTGATCGCTAAGCACTCAGAGATCAATGCATCTCTCAACCATCATCAGAGAAGCTCCTATTTGGTTTGGTGTTTAACACAGATGCCCACAACAGGCAAAAGGGTACAATATAAAAATTTTATGCTCAGCCCATAAAGGGAACATCTACATCACTTTCCTTCCTTCCAAGTTTGAGTGCTACTTTTGACCTCAAATTAAAGAAAAAGAAAAAATCTCTCTAACAATGTGCAACAACCATATTATCTTTAGAAACCATTTTTGTAGATTACTTTCAGCAGGATGGCCATTTTAACTATATTAATCCTGCCAATCCAGGAGAATAGGAGATCTTTCCATCTTCTGAGGTCTTTTTCGATTTTATTCTTCAGAGATTTGATGTTCTTGTCATATAGATATTTCACTTGTTTGGTTAGAGTCACACCAAGATTTTTTATACTAGTTGTGACAATTGTGAAGGGTGTCATTTCCCTAATTTCTTTCTCAGCCTGTTTATCCTTTGAGTACAGGAAGGCTACTGATTTGCTTGAGTTAATTTTCTATCCAGTCAATTTAAGAAAAGTGTTTATCAGCTGTAGCAGATCTCTGGTGGAGTTTTTCGGGTCACTTAAGTATACCATCATATCATGTGCAAATAGTGATATTTTGATTTCTTCCTTTCCAATTTGTATCTCTTTGACCTCCTTTTGTTGTATGTTTGCTTTAGCTAGAGCTTCAAGTACTATATTGAATAGATAGGGAGACAGAGGGCAGCCTTGTCTAGTCCCTGATTTTAGAGGGGTTGCTTGGAGTTTCTCTCCATTTAGCTTGATGTTGGCCACTGGTTTGCTGTATATTGCTTTTACTAAGTTTAGGTATGCTCCTTGAATTCCTGATCTTCCCAAGACTTTTATCATGAAGGCATGTTGAATTTTGTCAAATGCTTTTTCAATATCTAAGGAAATGAGCATGTGGTGTTGTTCTTTGAGTTTGTTTATGTAGTGGATTACATTGATGGATTTCCAAATATTGAACCATCCCTGCATCCCTGGGATGAAGCCTACTTGATCATGGTGAATCAACATTTTTATATGTTCTTGGATTCGGTTTACAAGAATTTTATTGAGTATTTTTGCATCGATATTCATAAGGGAAATTGTCCTGAAGTTTTTTTTATTGTTGGGTCTTTCTGAGATTTTTGGTATCAGTATAACTGTGGCCTCATAGAATGAATTGGGTAGTCTTCCTTCCATTACTATTTTGTGGAATAGATTGAAGAGTATTGGTATTAGGTCTTCCTTGAAGGTCTGATAGAATTCTTCACTGAACCCATTTGGTCCTAAGCTTTTTTTGGTTGGGAGACTTTTAATGACTGCTTCTATTTCTTTAGGGGTTATGGGACTGTTTAGATGATTTATCTGATTATGATTTAACTTTGGTAATTGGTATCTGCCTAGGAACTTGTCTATTTCCTCCAGATTTTCCAATTTTGTTGCATATAGGCTTTTGTAGTAGGATCTGCTGATTATTTTTTTTTTTTAGTTACCTCAGAATCTCTTGTTATGTCTCCCTTTTCATTTTGTTAATTTGCATACAGTCTCTGTGCCCTCTGGTTAGTCTGGTTAACGGTTCACGTATCTTGTTGATATATCTCAAAGAAAGCTTCTGATTTTATTGATTCTTTTTATAGTCCTTTTAGTTTCCACATGGTTGATTTCAGACGTTAAGTTGATTATTTCCTGCCTTCTACTCCTCTTGGGTGTATTAGCTTCTTTTTGTTCTAGAATATTCAGGTGTGCTGTTAAGCTGTTAGTATATGCTGTCTCCAGTTTCTTTTTGGAGGCATTCAGAGCTATGAAATCTCCTCTTAACACTGCTTTCATTGTGTCTCATAGGTTTGGGTATGTTGTACATTAATTTTCATTAAATTCTTGAAGTCTTTAATTTCTTTCTTCATTTCTTCCTTGACCAAGTTATCATTGAGTAGAGCATTGTTCAGCTTCCATGTTTAGGTGGGCTTTCTGTTGTTGTTTTTGCCATTGAAGACCAACCTTAATCCGTAGTGATCTGATAGGAGGCATGGGATTATTTCAATCTTCTTATATCTGTTGAGATTTGTTTTGTGACCGATTACACGATCAACTTTGGAGAAGATACCATGAGGTGCTGAGAAGACGGTATATTCTTTTGATGTAGGATGAAATGTTCTATAGATATCTATCAAACCCATTTGGTTCATAGCATCTGTTAGTTTCACTGTGTCTCTGTTTAGTGTATGTTTTCAAGATCTGTCCATTGTTGATAGTGGGGTGTTGAAGTCTCCCACTATTATTGTATGAGGTGCAATGTGTGCTTTGAGCTTTAGTAAAGTTTCTTTTGTGAATGTGGGAGCTCTTGCATTCAGGGCATAGATGTTCAGAATTGAGAGTTCTTCTTGGTAGAGGTTTCCTTTGATGAGTATGAAGTGTCCTTCCTTATCTTTTTTGATGCCTTTTGGTTGAAAGTCAATTTTTTCCGATATTAGAATGGCTACTCCAACCTGTTTCTTGGGGCCATTTGCCTGGAAAATTGTTTTTCAGCCTTTTACTGTGAGGTAGTGTTTGTCTTTAACACGGAGGTGCATTTCCTTGATGCAGCAAAATGCTGGGTCCTGTTTATGTATCCAGTCTGTCAGTCTATGTCTTTTTATTGGGGAATTGAGACCACTGATGTTAAGAGATATTAAAGAATACTGATTGTTGTTTCCTGTTATTTTCTGTGTTGTTTAAACATATGAGTGGCTATCTTCTTTTGAGTTTGTTGAAAGATTACCTTCTTGCTTTTTCTTGAGTGCAGTTTCCCTCCTTGAGTTGGCATTTTCCAAGTATTATTCTTTGTAGGTCTGGGTTTATGGAAACTTACTGTGAAAATTTAGATTTATCATAGAATATTTTGGTTTCACCATCTATGATTATTGAGATTTTTGCTGGGTATATCAGCCTGGGTTGGCATGTATGTTCTCTTAGAGTCTGTACAAGATCTGCCCAGGATCTTGTAGCTTTCACAGTCTCTGTTGAGAAGTCTGGTGTAATTCTGATATGTCTGTCTTTATATGTTATTTGCCCATTTTCACTACTGCTTTTAATATTCTTTCCTTGTTTTGTCTGGTGTTTTGAGTATAATGTGACAGGAGGAATTTCTTTTCTAGTCCAATCTATTTGGTGTTCTGTAGGCTTCTTGTATGTTTATGTTCATCTCTTTCTTCAGGTTAAGGAAGTTTTCTTCTATAATTTTGTTGAAGATATTTACTGGTCCTTTAAGTTGGGAATCTTCACTCTCTTCTATACCTTTTATCCTCAGGCTCTGTCTTCTCATTGTATCCTGGATATCTTGGATGTTTTGACTTAAGAGCTTTTTGTATTTTGTTTTTTCTTTGACTGTTGTGTCCATGTTTTCTATGGTATCTTCAGCACCTGAGATTCTATCTTCTATCTCTTGTAATCTGTTGGTGATGCTTGCATATATGACTCCTGATTCCTTTCCTATGTTCTCTAACTCTACAGTTGTCTCCCTTTGTAATTTCTTTATTATTTTTATTTCTGTTTTTAATTCCTGAATGGTTTTGCTCGTTTATTTGATTGCGTTGTCCTATAATTCTGCCTGTTTGATTGTGTTTTCCTGTAGTTCTTTAAGGGATTTTTGTGTGTCCTCTTTAAGGGTTTCCAGTTGTTTACCTGTGTTCTCTTGTATTTCTTTAAGGGAGTTATTTATTTCCTTCTTAAAATCTTCTATCATTCTCTTGATATGTGATTTTAAGTGTGAGTCTTTCTTTTCTGGTGTGTTGGGTTATCTATGGCTGGCTGTGCTGGGAGAGCTGGGTTCTGATGCAGCCAATAGTCTTGATTTCTGTTCCTTGTGTTCTTGCCCTTGTCTTTTGCCATCTGGTTATCTCTGGTGTTAGCTGGTCTTTCTCTCTCTGACTCTGGCTTGTCTTTCCTTCAAGCCCAGATGTCAATATTACTTGGAGACCAGTTCTCTCTCCCAGCTGTTCCTTGGTCCCTGTGTTTGGAGCCGTCCTGTTGCTGGCTTTTCCACACAAGTGTGTGGCACACTTTCTCCCTGCACTGTATTGCTTTGGAGGTCTGGTTGTCCAGGCAGTGTTCTCCAGCCACAGATGGAAGCTGGCAGGTTCTTACCTCCCTGCTTTTTCTCAGTCCCTGTGTCTGGAGTTCTCCTTCCCATGTTCATTCTTTTGTGACTGTGTTACCTCGCTCAGGATGATATTTTCAAGTTCCATCCATTTCTCTGTGAATTTCATGAAGTCACTGTTTTCAATAGCTGAGTTAGTAATCCATTGTGTAAATGTACCACATTTTCTTTATACATTACTCTGTGCAGGGATATCTGGGATGTTTCCAGCTTCTGGCTATTATAAATATGGCTGCTATGAAGATAGTGGAACATTTGTCTTTATTACATGTTGGAGCATCTTCTGGGTATGGAGTGGAATAGCTGGGTCCTCAGGTAGTGTTATGTTCATTTTTCTGAGGGTCTGCCAAAGTGATTTCCAGAGAGATTGTATCAGCTTGCATTCCCACCAGCAATGGAGGAGTGTTCCTCTTTCTCCACAACCTTGCAAACATCTGCTGTCACCTGAGGTTTGATCTTAGCCATTCTGACTGGTGTGATGTGAAACAATAAAGTAATCCTTCAACTGGATCCATAAACAGGACCCAGCATTTTGAAAGCACATGAAATCTGAACAATGCTCTGCTCAATGATAAGTGAATGATAAGTAAGGAAGAAATGAAGAAGGAAATTAAAGACTTCCTAGAATTTATTGAAAATTAACGTACAACATACCCAAACCTATGAGAAACAATGAAAGCAGTGTTAAGAGGAAAATTCATAGCTCTGAATGCCTCCAAAAAGAAACTGGAGAAAACATATACTAACAGCTTAACAGTGCACCTGAATATTCTATTCTGAAAGTTCAAAAACAAAAAATAGCTGATACACCCAAGAGGAGTAGAAGGCAGGAAATAATCAAATCAACCAAGTGGAAACTAAAAGGAGTATACAAAGAATCAACAAAACCAGGAACTGGTTCTTTGAGAAAATCAACAAGATAGATAAACCCTTAGCCAGACTAACCAGAGGGCACAGAGACAGTGTGCAAATTAATAAAATAAGAGAAGAAAAGGGAGATATAACAACAGACTCTGAGGAAATTAAAAAATATATCAGATTCTACTACAAAAGCCTATATGCAACAAAATTGGAAAATCTGGAGGAAATGGACAAGTTTCTAGACAGATACCAATTACCAAAGTTAAATCAGGATCAGATAAAGCATCTAAACAGTCCCATAACCCCTAAAGAAATAGAAGCAGTCATTAAAAGTCTCCCAACCAAAATTAACTCAGGACCAAATTGGTTCAGTGCAGAATTCTATCAGACCTTCAAGGAAGACCTAATACCAATACTCTACAATCTATTCCACAAAATAGTAATGGAAGGAACACTACACAATTCATTATATTAGGCAACAGTAACAATGATACCAAAGCCCCACAACGACCCAACAATAAAAGAAACTTCAGTCCAATTTCCCTTATGAATATCGATGCAAAAATACTCAATAAAATTCTTGTAACCTGAATCCAAGAACATATAAAAATGTTGATTCACCATGATCAAGTAAGCTTCATCCCAGGGATGCAGGGATGGTTCAATACTTGGAAATCCATCAAAACAATCCTTCACCATGATCAAGTAGTCTTCATCCCAGTGATGCAGGGATGGTAGAATACCCAGACATTCATCAATGTAATCCACTACATAAACAAACTCAAAGAACAAAACCACATGGTCATTTTGTTAGATACTGAAAACGCATTTGACAGAATTCAACATCCCTTCATCATAAAACTCTTGCAAAGATCAGGAATTCAAGGAGCATACCTAAACATCATAAAAGCAATATACAGCAAACTAGTAGCCAACATCAAACTAAATGGAGAGACACTCGAAGCAATCCCACTAAAATCAGGGACTAGATAAGGCTGCCTTCTCTCTCCCTATCTATTTAATATAGTACTTGAAGTTCTAGATAGAGCAATTAGACAACAAAAGGGGGTCAAAGGGATACAAATTGTAAAGGAAGAAATCAAAATATCACTATTTGCAGATGATATGATGGAATACTTAAGTGACCTGAAAAACTCCACCAGAGATCTGCTACAGCTGGTAAACAACTTCACCAAAGTGGCCAGATACAAAATTAACTCAAGCAAATCAATAACCTTCCTATACTCGAAGGATAAACAGGCTGAGAAAGAAATTAGGGAAATGACACCCTTCACAATTGTCACAAACAATATAAAGTATCTTGGTGTGACTCTAACCAAACAAGTGAAAGATTTGTATGTTAAGAGCTTCAAGTCTCTGAAGAATAAAATTGAAGAAGACCTCAGAAGATGGAAAGATCTCCCATTCTCCTGGATTGGCAGGATTAATATAGTTAAAATGGCCATCTTGCCGAAAGCAATCTACAGATTCAATGCAATCCCCATCCGAATCCCAAATCAATTCTTCCTAGACCAAGAAAGAGCAAGTTTCAAATTCATACGGCATAACAAAAACCCCAGGATAGCAAAACTATTCGCAACAATAAAAAGAGTTCTGGGGGAATCAACCTCCTGACCTCAAGCTGTACTACAGAGCAGTAGTGATAAAAACTGCATGGTATTGGTACAGTGACAGGCAGGTAGATCAGTGGAATAGAATTGAAGACCCAGAAATGAACCCACACACTTATGGTCACTTGATTCTTGACAAAGGAGCTAAAACCATACAGTGGAAAAAAGACAGCATCTTCAACAAATGGTGCTGGTTCAACTGGCGGACTACAAGTAGAAGATTTCGACTTGATCCATTCCAATTTCTCTGTACAAAGCTCAAGTCTAAGTGGATCATGGACCTCCACATAAAACCACATACACTGACTCTAATAGAATAGAAAGTGGGGAAAAGTCTCGAACACAATGGCACAGGGGGAAAGTTCTTGAACAGAACACCAGTGGCTTATGCTCTAAGATGAAGAATCGACAAATGGAACCTCATAAAATTACAAAGCTTCTGTAAGGCACAGGACACTGTACGTAGGACAAAACGGCAACCTACATATTGGGAAAAGATCTTTACCAATCCTACATCTGATAGAGGGCTAATATCCAATGTATACAAAGAACTAAAGAAGCTAGACTCCAGAGATCCAAATAACCCTATCAAAAAATAGGGAAGAGAGCTAAACAGAGAATTCTCAACTGTGGAAACTTGAATGTCCAAGAAGCACCTAAAGAAATGTTCAACATCCTTAGTCATCAGGGAAATGCAAATCAAAACAACCCTGAGATTTCACCTCACACCAGTCAGAATGGCTAAGATCAAAAACTCAGGTAACAGCAGATGTTGGCAAGGAGGTGGAGAAAGAGGAACACTCCTCCATTGCTGGTGGGAATGCAAGTTGATACTACCTCTCTGGAAATCAGTTTGGCAGACCCTCAGAAAAATGAACATAATACTACCTGAGGACCAAGCTATTCCACTCCTAGGCATATACCCAGAAGATGCTCCAATATTTAATAAAGACACATGTTCCACTATGTTCATAGCAGCCATATTTATAATAGCCAGAAGCTGGAAACAACCCAGATGTCCCTGCACAGAGTAATGTATACAGAAAATGTGATACATTTACACAAGGGAATACTACTCAGCTATTAAAAATAATAACTTCATGAAATTTGCAGACAAATGGACGGATCTTGAAAATATCATCCTGAGCGAGGTAAAAGTCACAAAAAAATGAACATTGTATGTACTCACTGTTAAGTAGTTATTAGCCCAAAAGTTCGAAATACCCGAGTCACTTCACAGCAACAGTAGGGCTGAATGTGAGGTTCCAGATTGAGGAGTTAGAGAAGGAACTGAAGGAGCTGATGGAGTTTGTAGCCCCAGGAATGCAGCAACAGTGGCAACTGGCCTGATCCCCCTGATACTCCTGGAGACAGATCCACCAACCAAAGAATACACATGGAGGGATGCATGGTGCCTGCCACATATGTGGCAGAGGAGGGTCTTGTTAGCCATTAGGGGAAGCACAGGCCCTTTGGCCTGACGGTGTTAGATCCCCCAGTATAGGAGAATGTCAAGGAAGTTAGATGAGAGTGGGTGGGTGGGTGGGGCAATACCCCCATAGAGGAAGGGGAGGGGGAGGGAATAGGTAGGTTCCAAAGGGGACATCTGGAAAGGGGAAAACATTTGAAATGTAAATAAAGTAGGAAAAGTTAATAATAATAATAACAATAACAAGAAGAAGAAGAAGAAAAGAAGAAGAAGAAGAAGAAGAAGAAGAAGAAGAAGAAGAAGAAGAAGAAGAAGAAGAAGAAGA
>JADRCH010000301.1:19280-30879 GCA_019843965.1 Rhynchomys soricoides
GAAGAAGAAGAAGAAGAAGAAGAAGAAGAAGAAGAAGAAGAAGAAGAGGAAGAAGAAAGCAGTTATTCTGTCAGGCTTGCCCAGTAGGTCACAATAAAATTCTTAATCTATTTCAATTTTAAAAATAAATAAAATATTCCCTAAGTTGAGTTAAGCGACTCTATTGCTCGTTCCCCTCCCACAAAGTGGTTTCACCTGAAGCAGGTGGGGAGATTCCTGCCCACTCGACTGAATTATCCACAGTCGTTTCCATAGAAAAGATTCTACCTTTTGTGTAACAAAAGCTGAAACACAGGGAAAGTTATCTTACGTACATTAGCAGATGTTTAACACTGCACACCATTAGTAGGTGCATTAAAAAGCTGAGTTTAAGCACATGTTTACAATTGACAGGAAGATTTTAATGACACACTCACACATGGCATATTTTGTGAGGGACATTTAGCTGACACTCCAGGAACATCCCAGCTTATGATTCCAGATGGATGAAAGGTAATGAAAAAAGCACTGAAATAATTATTTTATCCATATTGTCATAATTCTATAATGGTAATGGCAAGATGCCAGCAAAGATGCAATAGAGAAACTAGCCTAGTGTATAAGTTACTAGTGATGGCCTATAAAATGAGTATTTAGCCAGTCATTCTCAAGCTGTGACTATCATTACTAGACGCCAGAATCTGAGGGATCTAGTATCACATATAAGAAGTATTATTAGACATTGTGTAGAAGATGACTAGGATTACCCTCCAGACCTGTTGTCCATGAATTCCCACATGATACCAAAACTTATTCATCAGCTGTACAGTGAACATACTGTCTAAGCATGTGTCTTCAAATCTTGGCTGATTTTAAAATCATGCAATAGCATACCCTACACTAAAATCTACCAGAAACTGTTATTGGGCTGCTTAAACCCAAAATCTGTATTTTAATTAATAACTAAGGTAATCTTTTCAATGACTCTAGTTATAATAGGTTTTAAGGATCCTCCCAGGTAAATCCCCAAGGTATATTCTTTGGTCACAAGAAATAAAAGTCCCTTTGGTTTCTCCGTTTTTTTGTTATAATCATTTTCATCTGTGGTAGTTTTATTCTTTTTATACTTGCTAGGTCTCCACCCCTAAGTGATGAGACTGTTTTTAACATTTTTACATTTATTACACGTTTAGCTTGTGTTTAATTTTCAATAAATAATTTCCAGATTTTTATTTAAGAAAGAATGAACATGGTATGTACCCACTGTTAAGTGGTTATTAGCCCAAAAGTTCAAAATACCTAAGAGTCATTTCACATCAACAGTAGGGCTGAGTGTGAGGTCCCAGATGGAGGACTTGGAGAAGGGACTGAAGGAGCTGAGGTAGTTTGCATCCCCAGGGAGGGAGCAACAGTGGCAACTGACCTGACCCCCCAATACTCCTAGAGACTGATCCACCAACCAAAGAATACACATGGAGGGACCCATGGTGTTGGCCACATATGCGGCAGAGGAGGATCTTGTTAGCCATCAGGGGAAGGAGAAGCCCTTAGACCTGAGGATGTTAGATCCCCCAGTATAGGAGAATGTCAAGAAGAGAAGAAACGAATGGGTTAGTTGGTGGGTGTGGGAATACACATAGTGGTAGGGGAGGGGTGAGTAGATGGGGAGGTTCCAAAGGGGAGAGCTGGAAAGGGGAAAATATTTGAAATGTAAATAAAGTATGAAAAATAAATAAAAATTTAACAAACAAGAAACCATTTCTGAGAAGAAATTGAAAATCAATTAATTACAAGTATGTTTATTAGCTGTTTGTGTCAGAGAATAATTTCATAGTACACATCCATGATTAGGGAAAAATAGGGAAACAACTGAATACCATTTTTAAAAGCAGATGATTTGATTAACTTTGAGAAAAAGCCCCTGTCTACACAAATAGAGATAGATAGAGGGGGTGGGCAGGAGAAAGAGGGAATGATAGAGGGAGGAGGAAGGAGATGGAGAGAGAAAGAGGGTTTCTTTCTCTCTCCATAGGTTTGAAGGCAGAGACACATTCTTGTCTTTTTTCTTTGCCTATTCTTGGAAGATAACTCTTCTAACAGTTACTATAAATGAATAGAAGAATTTCCCTCAAGTACTTCTCATGTTGTGTTAGAAGCCAGTGATTAAATCCTCTTGACATTTAGGTGCTCTGAAATCCTTACTGAGTGGAATGGGTTCAGATAAGAAGCCAGGGAGCATACAATAGGTCTTAGGCTTTTTTCATCATTAAAAAAACACAAGAAAATTTCAAGTGTCCCCTATGAATATGAAGAAAACTATGAGTTAAGTTAGAATGAGATAGATTGGAACAGAGGCTGAGCACAAACACATCACCTGTGAATAGCCTTTGATTTCAGGATTAGAATCAGCATTTAATCTCTACTGGTGTGTAGAGCCCTGTGTGATAAAGAACACAGTACAACCCCTGCCTCAGGACAGATGTCTAATGAAGGAGACTGACAAAAACATTGTGTGCAGAAAGTGAGCTGGCACAGAGAAGATGTACATATGCCGTACTGGGATGGCAGATCCCATGAATGATGATATGAGGGGGGAATGCCTGGCTAAACAAAAGAAAATGTGTAATAGTCACTTGCATTTGAAAGATCAGATCAAAATTTATATATAATACACATTGTTGCCACCGAATGACATACTATGTACCTAAACAAATCCAATTTTTATTTGAAATTCAAATTTCACTTAGGCTTCTATGTTATTCCTGACAAACATAAGATAAAAATACTTCTCAGAAATATAAACCCTTGTGTGAGGTCTGAGAGAACACGGAAATTGGGAGAGCATGAGCTCAGTGTAGACAATGCTGTCTGCAGATACTCACCTTGCAGTATATGTCCTCAACATATGTCCACTCCCTCCTTACAGCAGTATTTCTGAGCACATTTTACTATGCCGAAACACTAGATGATGATGTGGCAAAGTAAACAAGGAAATAAAAGGCGTGGAGTGTTACAGGCCTTCTTGGGTGCAAAAGTGCAATTATCAAGGGGAGACAACTTTTCTGTCCCTACTGAGTTTGGTAGTTTAGTCAAAGAAATAAACTGGCAATAGATACACAGAAATAAATGCATGTACACCAGTTAGATTCAATATCTCAAGCACAAGCAGATCATAAGGAGAGGGCTGAATGCCCACAAAGTCTGAAGGTTTGTGAGCTTGCATATCATCTTAAAAAATAGAGCAGAGGGCTGGCTATAACAGGGAAAAATAAAGATTGTAGAAGATGAATGGACACTCTTGTCTGCTCTTTTAATAATTCCTTCTTTCCTGAAAGATGAGACTCCTGGGCAAGGTTCTTCCTGGAGGATGTGAAATTGTGAAGCTAAAGGTATGCCAGAGAAGACTTCCCTTTAAGCTTTTCTTCTCTTTCAAATGCCTTGTACCTCCACTAATCTCTAGGGACAACCAGCATACTTTAGGAGACAAGCCATATTATGAAATCTCCTGTAGACTTGGGGTTGTATGTTCTTCTTCCTACTCTACACATAAGAACAAATGTATACATGCATACAATCTTATATATACACAAATATATATGTGACAACACTAGATTAAATGTTATGGACTTTGGAAAATTCAAGTTCTGCAAAGTGCATCCACAATACTCTAGGGACTTAGGTGGTGATGAGGTATGATTTTCCATGTAGGGACACCACTGATATCACAGAAAACACAGTGAGGGCAATGGAGACAGATGACTGTTAAAACCCTTCTGCAGCTCTGCCCTTGTTTTGAAGACTGTACATATTACTTATCTTCAGATAAAGTAAATATTATATTTATATTACAATAGACTTCATTGCTGTCTATCAAAGAGAATGCAGACCTCAAGCTCTGTGTTCTAACATGAGGACGTAGCTGAAAAAATGGTACTCTACTGACACAGGACAAATGTTCTCACAAAACACCAAATCTCTTAGCAGACTGACAGGTAAGTTGCTTCTCATGATGGTGAGAAATGATTTAATTTGATTTTAAGTATCATTGACTACAATCATTTCTTATAGGCTAAATGGGCTGACATATGTACTATGCATAAAAACAAATGAATACATACATAACATTCAAACATATACACAAATATGTATATGAACACACATAACGAATTTGATGTAAGGCACTAGCTTAAAGTCTATTGACTTAGAGAAGTCCAAGTTCTACAAAGTGCCTCCAGCTCTACAGTCCTAGGACAGCAGATTGTGAGCACAGTATGAGTGTTAAGGCCAGAGCATCAGGGAAGAGCTGAGGATGTGACCCACATCACATGACTCTAGGAAGGTGAGGAGTCACTGGAAATGATGGGCAGAGGACAGCATCCCAGGTGAAAGTTTTTCCTCCCTGGTGTTACACTGAGGGAAAAAGTCAATACTGACTTAGTAACCTCCTCAGCTAAAGGTGCAGTGTGACATCATTCCTCACGATTCTACATTTTACAAAATGTCAGAGCGTAGTTTAGCATAAACATGGCTTTCATTTTCTTTATAATACAGGTTATCTTTGTTATTAATTAATATCTGTAGATATGGCTTCCTTGTTTTTTTCTATCTCTGTCATCCCAGAATCACAAAAATATTTACTTTTTTCCTACCAATTCCTTGACCTTAAACAATTCAAGATATTTTTGCATGCTTCTTAAAACTCAGCTCATATACTTTTTCTCCAGGTGAAATGATTAAGTCCAAACCACATTTAACTCCTACTATCTGTCTTGGAGTATAGCTTTGAGATAATATAAGGATATATTAGTACCAGGAAGTCACTTCAACTCAGAAACCACCTACACTGGGTGTAAAGCTAGAATGTAAAACACCATTCCTTCTCACCCCCCCCCTCCCCCCGCTTGTCAGAAGTTGCCAACTTTTGTGAGCACAATAATGTCAACTTCCCAAACTCTCTTGACTATCTGATCTCCTACTCCAGCTCATGGACACAGGCCTTCAAGGACTAAGGCCTTTAGAATTGTGGGCCAAATGACTGTGTTCTGTGAGTTTTTCTCTCCGGGTTTTCCTTACTTACCTGGTATAGACTAAAGCAGAAACTGGGGTCTGACGAGAGAACAGGGATGAAGTTCTGCATCCTACACTTTCTTAGTCTTTCTGTCTTTGCTTATCTTTCACTAGCATGAATAATTCAGTCCCCCCATCTCTTTTCAATACACATCCATTCTTCTGCCATTGTGATTTTGTTTGTTTTATTAGAATTCATAATTTTTGCTTTATAATGAAAAAATGATTTCATATAATCTGAGATATTCATGGTTCCTATTAAATTCAAAAGGTTCTAGTGTAAAGAGTAACTCAAACCTAGTTTCTGTGGGACACTTGGATTGATATCAGGAAGTATCTTATGTTAGTGGAGGCTATGCCAGATGCTATGGCTAAAACAGCTTTGTTCCTCATAAGATTCTGTCGAGCTGGACATTAAGGCCATTCATCCACTGAAAGGCTGTGAATCCCAGCTATAAACATAATATTTCCATTACTTATAATCACTGATTAATTTTGCCATCCTACAAGGAAGACCCATATCCTGTTATAAAGCAACATTTCCAGTTATCCAAGGTAAGGAGTTCTGCTCATGGGACTTCTCTCTCTTTTTTTTAATTTATTTTTTACTTTTTGACACTTTATTTACATTTCAAATGTTTCCCCCTTTCCAGATCTCCCCCTGGAACCTGCCTATTCCCTCCCCCTCCCTCTGCCTCTATTGGGGTAATCCCCTACCTACCCACCCACTCTCACCTTCCTTCCTTGGCATTCTCCTATACTGGGGGATCTAAAACCTTCTGGCACAAGGGCATCTCCTCCCCCTGATGGCCAACAAGACCTTCCTCTGCCACACATGTGGCCAGCACCATGGGTCCTTCCATGTGTATTCTTTGGTTGGTGAGCCAGTCTCTGGGAGCATAGAGGGGTCAGGCCAGTTGACACTGTTGCTCCCTCCATGGGATTGCAAACTCCCATAGCTCCTTCAGTTCCTTCTCCAACTCCTCCATCTAGGATGTCATGCTCAGCCCAATGGTTGCTGTGAAGTGACTCTTGGGTATTGCAAACTTTTCAGCAAATAACCACTTATCAGTGAGTGCATACCATGTTCATTCTTTTGTGACTGTGTTACCTCACTTAGGATGATATTTTCAAGTTCAATCCAATTGACTGCAAATTTCATGAAGTTATTGTGTTTAATACCTGAGAAGTATTCCATTATGTAAATGTACCACATTTTCTGTATTCATTCCTCTGTTGAGGGACATCTGGGTTGTTTCCAGTTTCTGGCTGTTATAAACATGGCTGCTAGGAACATAGTGGAACATGTGTCTTTATTACATGTTGGAACATCTTCTGGGTATATGCCCAGGAGTGGAATAGTTGGGTCCTCAGATATTATGTACACCTTTCTGAGGGTCTGCCAAACTGATTTCCAGAGAGGTTGAATCAAATTGCATTGCCACCAGCAATGGAGGAGTGTTCCTCTTTCTCCACATTCTCAGCAACATCTGCTGTCACCTGAGTTTTTGATCTTAGCCATTCTGACTGGTGTGAGGTGAAATCTCAGGGTTGTTTTGATTTACATTTCCCTGATGATTAAGGATGTTGAACATTTCTTTAGGTGCTTCTCAGCCATTTGAGTTTCCTCAGTTGAGAATTCTCTGTTTAGCTCTCTTCCTCATTTTTTGATAGGGTTATTTGGATCTTTGGAGTCTAGCTTCTTGAGTTCTTTGTATACATCGGCTATTAGCCCTCTATCAGATGTAGGATTGGTAAAGATCTTTTTCCAATCTGTAGGCTGCTGGTTTGTCCTACTTCCAGTGTCCTTTGCCTTACAGAAGCTTTGCAATTTTATGAGGTCCCATTTGTTGATTCTTGATCTTAGAGCATTAAGCCATTGGTGTGCTGTTCAGAAACTTTTCCCCTGTGCCAATGTGTTAGAGACTTTTCCCCACTTTCTCTTCTATTAGAGTCAGTGTATCTGGTTTTATGTGGAGGTCCTTGATCCACTTGGATTAAGCTTTGTACAGGAAGATAGGAATGGATCAATTCACAATCTTCTGCATGTAGACTCCCAGTTGAAGCAGCACCATTTGTTGAAGATGCTTTCTTTTTTCCACTGGATGGTTTTAAAGCCTTTTTCAAAGATCAAGTGACCACAAGTGTGTGGGTTCATTTCTGGGTCTTCGATTCTATTCCATTGATCTAACTGCCTGTCACTATACCAGTACCATGCAGTTTTTATCACTACTGCTCTGTAGTACAGCTTGAGGTCAGGGAGGCTGATTCTCCCGGAAATACTTTTATTGCTGAGAAGAGGTTTTGCTATCCTGGGTTTTTTGTTATGCCATATGAATTTGAGAATTGCTCTTTCTAAGTCTATGAAGAATTGAGTTGGCATTTTGATGGGATTGCATTGAATCTGTAGATTGCTTTCAGCAAGATGGCCATTTTAACTATGTTAATCCTGCCAATACATGAGCATGGGAGATCTTTCCATCTTCTGAGGTCTTCTTTGATTTCTTTCTTCACAGACTTGAAGTTCTTGTCATACAGATCTTTCACTTGTTTGGTTAGAGTCACACCAAGATATTTTATATTGATTGTGACAATTGTGAAGGGTGTAATTTCCCTAATTTCTTTCTCAGCCTGTTTTTCCTTCAAGTACTGGAAGGCTACTGATTTTCGTGAGTTAATTTTGTATCCAGCCATTGTTCCAAAGGTGTTTATCAGCTGTAGCAGATCTCTGGTTGAGTTTTTTGGGTCACTTAAGTATACCACCATATCATCTGCAAATAGTGATAATTTGATTTCTTCCTTTCCAATTTGTATCTCTTTGACCTCTTTTTGTTGTCTAATTGCTCTACCTAGAACTTCAAGTACTATATTGAATAGATAGGAGAGAGAGGGCAGCCTTATCTAGTTCCTGATTTTAGTGGGATTGCTTTGAGTTTCTCCCCTTTTAGTTTGATGTTGGCCACTGGTTTGCTGTATATTGCTTTTACTATGTTTAGGTATGGTCCTTGAATTCCTGATCTTTGCAAGTGTTTTATGATGAAGAGATGTTGAATTTTGTCAAATGCTTTCTCAGCATCTAATGAAATGACCATGTGGTTTTGTTCTTTGAGTTTGTTTATGTGGTGGATTACATTGATTGATATCTGGGTATTGAATCATCCCTGCTTCCCTGGGATGAAGTCTACTTGATCATGGTGAATGATCATTTTGATGTGTTCTTTGATACGTTTTGTGAGAATTTTATCATTTTTGCATTGATATTTGTATGGGAAACTGGTCTGAAGTTTTCTTTTATTGTTGGGTCTTTGTGAGGTTTTGGTATCAGTGGTAACTGTGGCCTCATAGAATGAATTGGGTAGTGTTCCTTCTGTTTCTATTTTGTTGAATAGTTTCAAGAGTATTGGTATTTGGTATTCATTAAAGGTCTAATAGAATTCTGCACTGAACCAATCTGGTCCTGGGGGTTTTTTGGTTGGGAGACTTTTAATGACTGTTTCTATTTCTTTAGGGGTTATGGGACTGTTTAGATGGTTTATCTGATCCTGATTTAACTTTGGTAATTGGTATTTGTCTAGAAACTTGTCCATTTCCTCTAGATTTTCCATTTGTTGCATATAGGCTTTTGTAGTAGGATCTGATGATTTTTTGAATTTCCTCAGAATCTCTTGTTATAGCTCCCTTTTCAGTTCTAAATTTGTTAGTTTGCATACAGTCTCTGTGCCCTCTGTTTAGTCTGGCTAAGGGTTTAACTATCTTGTTGATTTTCTCAAAGACCCAGCTCCTGGTTTTGTTGAGTCTTTGTATAGTTCTTTTAGATTCTACTTGGTTGATTTCAGCCCTTAATTTGATAATTTCCTGCTTTCTACTCCTCATGGGTGTATTAGCTTCTTTTGTTCTACAGCTTTCAGGTGTGCTATTAAGCTGCTAGTATATGCTCTCTTCTGTTTCTTTTTGGAGGCATTCATAGCTATGAGTTTTCCTCTTAATACTGCTTTCATTGTGCCCCATATGTTTGTACTTTCATTTTCATTAAATTCTAGGAAGTTTTTAATTTTTTTCTTTATTTATTCTTTGATCAAGTTACCATTGAGTAGAGGGTTGTTCAGCTTCCATGTGTATGTGGGATTTTCCTTCTTGTTGTTGCCATTGAAGACCTGCCTTATTCCATATTGATCTGATAGGTGACATGGGATTATTTCAATCTTTTTATATCTGTTGAGGTTTATTTTGTGACCAATTATATGATCAGCTTTGGAGAAGGTATTATGAGGTACTGAGAAAAAGGTATATTCTTTTGATTTAGGATGAAATGTTCTATAGATATCTGTTAAATCCATTTGGTTATAACATTTGTTAGTTTCACTGTCTCTCTGTTAGGTTTGTGTTTCCAAGATCTGTCCATTGATGAGTGTGGGTTGTTGTAGTCTCCCACTATTATTGTGTGAGGTGCAATGTGTGCTTTGAGCTTTAATAAAGATCCTTTTGTGAATGTGGGAGCCCTTGCATTTGGGGCATAGATGTTCAGAATTGAGAGTTCTTCTTGGTAGATTTTTCCTTTGATGAGCATGAAATGTTTTTCCTTATCTATTTTGATGACTTTTGGTTGAAAGTTGATTTTATCTGATATTAGATTGGCTACTCCAGCCTGTTTCTAGGGGCCATTTGCCTGGAAAATTGTTTTCCAGCCCATTACTCTGAGGTAGTGATTGTCTTTAACACAGAGGTGCGTTTCCTGAGTGCCGCAAAATGTTGAATCTTGTTTATGTATCCAGTCCATCAGTCCATGTGTTTTTATTGGGGAATTGAGTCCATTTATGTTAAGATATATTAAAGAATACTGATTGTTGCTTCCTGTTACTTTCAATGATTTTTATATGTGTGTGTGGTTATCTTCTTTTGAGTTTGTTGAAAGATTACTTTCTTGCTTTTTCATAGGTGTAGTTTCCCTCCTTGAGTTGGAGTTTTCTGTCTATTATTCTTTGTAGGGCTGGGTTTGTGGAAACATACTGTGCAAATTTGGATTTGTCATAGAATATTTTGGTTTCACCATGTATGATTATTGAGAGTTTTCCTGGGTATAGCAACCTTGCCTGGCATTTGAGTTCTCCTAGTGTCTGTATGAGATCTGTCCAGGATCTTCTAGCTTTCATAGTCTCTGGTGAGAAGTCTGGTGTAATTCTGATAGGTCTGCCTTTATATGTTACTTGACCGTTTTCTCTTACTGCTTTTAATATTCTTTCTTTATTTTGTGTATTTGGTGTTTTGACTATAATGTGACAGGAGGAATTTCTTTCCTGGTCCAGTCTATTTGGCATTCTGTAGGCTTCTTGTATATTTATGTTCATCTCTTTCTTTAGGTTAGGGAAGTTTTCTACTATAATTTTGTTGGAGATATTTACTGGTCCTTTAAGTTGGGAATCTTTAATTTCTTCTATACCTTTTATCCTCAGGTTCTTTCTTCTCATTGTATTCTGGATATCCTGGATGTTTTGGGTTAGCAGCTTTTTGCATTTTGTGTTTTCTTTGAATGTTGTGTTCATGTTTTCTATGGTATATTCCGCACCTGTCATTCTCTCTTCCATCTCAAAGCATATTTTTGACCATCTCATTAGAATAAACAAATCAAGCCTATAAATGGTAGAATATGTTTTGAGGCCACTGAAAATCAGTATGGAATATTTATAAAAATACAAAATCTTGGATTAAAACCTACATTTGTGTCAGCGGTGCATTGAAAGAAAATAGAAGATGCTCCCTTGAGGCTTGTCACAGGCCAGAAGACAAACAGAAAAGTTTAATAAAAGGCTGGTGCTGGGCAGGAGCCAGTGGGTGTTTGGCTACCTCACCTGTCCTCACTTACCCATGAGAGGTGGTGGTAGTGCGTATGTTGGGGAGGGCCAACACTAGGTGTGCAACAGAAGAACATGACTCAAGAAAGTAATCACAGCCAAGCTCCACTTGCTCCACTAGCTCTGGATTTTATGGAAATGCTCATACAAATGGTATGTGTTCTGTATGCTATAAAGAACATCTTCAAAGACAGAACAGTAGCAATGGTAGAATAAGCCCACCTGCAGCTTCTGTCAGCAATCTGTCTGAATCCTTACCAGTACTGTGAGCAGATGTCAGTGTCCCAGACGCTCTGTTAGTACTTGACTCTATGTCTTCATCTATGCAGTCAGGCTCTATCTCAAATCAGTCACTTTTATCAGAATCTGTAGCACCTTCCCAAGTGGACAGTACATCTGTAGACAAAGCAGTATCTGAGACAGAAGACCTACAAGGGACTTGTTCTTCTTGAATGTGATCCTCCATCTTCAGTATCATATGACATAGCAACCATCTGAAAAGCAAAGCAAATCTGTTGAAAAACTAAAACAAAAAAAGAATCACTGTTTCACCTGCAGAAAGAAATGGGGACTTACTGGGTTTGAATGCCGGTGAGGAATGTTTACTGTTGTGTGCACCATTACTCAGATGTTCACAATTGCTCTTACAATTACAAAGCTGCTGCTGCTGCTGCTGCTGCTGCTGCTGCTGCTGCTGCTGCTGC
>JADRCH010000301.1:30889-54468 GCA_019843965.1 Rhynchomys soricoides
GCTGCTGCTGCTGCTGCTGCTGCTGCTGCTGCTGCTGCTGCTGCTGCTGAGAAAATCAGAAAAGAAAATCCGGTAGTTGTTAGTAGTTGTTGTTGAAAAGATCCAGAAGACTTGAACTCCTGCTGGAATACAAAATCCTTTGACTATCTGCAAACTAAACATTGACTTGAGGTGTTTTTCCTCTAGTCCTTGGGAATGTGGAGCACTGTATCTTGTATAGACCCTTGGATCATGCATGGTATTGGAAGAACAGATTTTTTTTTTTTTAAAAAAAAAAACCAAAAACCCTACATTTGTAAACAGTAAACCAAGACTATTGTTATTTGTCTAACAGTATTCACATGAAAAGCTTAGACAGACAACAGAGATGACAGAAAGGGACAGGGTGAGGAAACTTCTGTGAACCTGATGGATGTCAGACATGTTTCTCAGCAGACAGGATTATTAGAGGAAAAGCTCTTTCCATGTGGTCAGTTGTAACAGCTGATGAAGAGCCCCTCTGCTATACTATGTTCTCCTGGTGGGAACTTGATCAATCTCCTGTTTTGACATGCTGTTACTTTACTTGACTAAATTGTAGTATTAATGTCAGAGAACATTGTGGAATGTCAAAAAGTGGTAAATCTCACATCTCTAGTGTAAAAAAAAGATGTATTTTGGGTCTGGAATGACATCTAAGACTAGCAGTGCTGATTTCCTTCCTTCTTGCCTTGTAATTTGGGAGCATAAAAACATATTCCATATAATTATCTGAGAAAAATGTTTAATTTTATAAATTAACTCTTAACTCAGGTCGGCAATTTCAGCCACCTGGGAGCTAAACATTCCAAAGAATTGAAAACTTTAGTTGTATCTCTTCTGGCACAGACACGAATTTCTTGATTCCAGGTCTGCTGGCTTCTGGACTCTGAGGTCTGGACTTGTGTTTTCCTGTGTTCTTGCAGGTCTTACCTTAGACCTAGATGAACTTCCAGATATAGATTGATCCAAACTTCTAGTGTTCCAGAGCATTGACCTTGGTAAATAGTCGGTGGTAGGATCATTTTCCCAAGATCTATGCGGTCAAGAGTAATCCCATCAACTATTAAGAGGGATTGTGGACAGGGTGGATATTTACACAGGGACTTATTTTGATGCCAGACTACCACAAACTGTACACAATAGTGGAATGTTATAGAGACAAGAGAGACTGTTGAGGCACGAAAACTGCACAGCATGCACACTGAAGTTTCATTACAATCAACTCACAGTCACATCCAGAAATATTGCTGCAAAACTGACAAGAAAGTCAGAATGGCAAGACAGAAAAAGACAGCACTCATCACAGGAGATTCTGTTACCACAGCAGAGTAAGTAGATCCATGGAAGCAGAAGACTGACAACAAGGCAAGAGAGTCAACATTCTCTGTGGGGCTCAGTGTTCCAGACTTGAGACACCTGTCCAGAACCTCTGCTTTACCTTACTAGTGAGCCTCAGTCTCATGCCTGTGTGGCTGACCCAAAATCAATGGGGGCCAGTTCTACACAAGGATTTCCAAGTCAGAAACCTGTGATGACTCACCTGGCCTTTCAACAATTCCAATTTATCCAGTCTCCTTGACAGCTGCTAGGGGCTGTTTCATCACAGCTTCCTTTCTTGAACACACCTCTGATAGGCTGAAGGTTGTGGTTGGGACTGAAGGTTGAGCTTCTTTTGATGTCAATAGTGCTCTAGGGCCACCTTCCCACTTTTGTTTTCTTCATATCTATACAATTGTCCAGATGGAAAAGAAACTCAATTGGAAAATCTTGCTTCTACTAAGATTATTCTTATGTTGTCCCAGAAAGGATTTAAACTATACTTCAAATCTTGGAAGAAATGTCTTGTCAGCACAGAGATAAAAAAGGTGTAGTTGTGTTCTGGTCTGACATCTCAGCCTAGGGTCTGTATGCCTGGTGTGGTGGAAAACACCTGCTACCCTCTTACACAGTTCCTGTATAGCTGTCTTCAGGAAAGTTAGGTCTCAGTCTTCTCAGTACCCCACTCTAGTGTGTGTGTGTGTGTGTGTGTGTGTGTGTGTGTGTGTGTGTGTTGGTTTGTATGTGAGCAGGTGCATGTACATGCAGTAGAATGTACAACCTATTGCTTGAATTACAGACTCCAGTTAAACAGTACAAGACAGTCGCAGGAATAGACTGAGTAGTTGATACACAATCCTCCCGTCTCCATGCTCCTTCTCATTCTGAACTTCTCTGCTAGGTAGTTTTCATATTCTGTCATGTTCTTCTTTAAAAGTTCCCTCTTCAGTATCTCAGCACTCTTGAAAATGAGATTTATAGTGTGCAATACAAAACCAAACTTGAGAATTAGAACAGATCTAATGTCAGAAAAGAGAGTAAGAAAACAAGTTGGGGGAGGCAGTAAAATTACCTGCATGACTTGACCCACATTCCCTGCCAGCAGCCTCCTCTGTACTGCTCTGCTGAGGAAGTATCTCCTCCCCTTCCACGCAGTGTCAGCATCTGTGGCTTTTCTGTGAGCATCTGTGTACTGCTCTGGAGATATTTGGTCAGTTACATAGAGAATGAAGACCCACCTTGATGATGTTTTATCTTCCACCATTGACAGCATGCTTTTGACATTTGGCGTCTTTGGGGAGGTTTTTCACTTAGAGTCCAAAGGAATAGAGCAGAGTGTCTAATACATGTGCAGTAAAGTGCAGATGTCTAAATGTTGGCATTTACATGCCGTTTTCAGAAGTTCCTTGAGTTTAAAGAGGCGCACTCTGAAATCCCACATCCATTTCCACTGCAGTGCCTGGAGAGAGAAGTGTCCTCACTCTTTCACTAAACTGGCACATTCAGAAAACATCAGCTATCAAGGAACATAGCTAAACTGACCTGGGCTTGTTTGTCATCCCAGCACTCAGGAGGCAGCAGAGAGACTCACAGATTCTTGAAGAAAAAGGTTGTACTCCTGAACTTCAAAACAAGAAATAAAGACAATAGTCTCTCTTTTCCATTCTCAATCGCAGTATGAATCTTTGCTTACACAGCTCCTTTGTGTATTGCTTACCAGAAGTACACAACCTCATGTCAGACATCCTTAGGTAAAGACTGGAGACTTTGAGAGTGCTCAGATCTAGGAGGAGGTCTGCTGTGGGCACCTGGTTGGATGCCACACCCAGGCATCTAGGCTACTAAACTGCTTCAACCCTCAGGTCTGTCCAACATTCAAAAAAGATTCACAACACTGTCAGCAACTCTGCTTAAGAAGAGGCTATTACCAGAAACTCAGTATGACAAGCTGATCTCTGGGAGGACATACGAATCTCTGGTAAGAGAGATTTGTATTTGGAAGAGGGAAGAAATCAGGAGAGATTGACTGTGATCACAAGAGAATGCCTTCACCTTACTGAAAACCATCAGTGGAAAACAAAAATAACCCCTGTTCTTGGAGTTGGACAACCTGGGAAGTTCAAGCTGTGGTACCTGAGCTCACTTGTAAACCTGAGCTTTCTCCTTCTCTATGGACCAGGAAGGTGATGAACCTACTCTGCACACAGTCTTCTGAAGATCAATGAAGTCTTGTCCAGAAAACCCCTCCCCAGCCTGAGCTCCTCAGAGTCATGTGCATCTCTTTATGTTGTTTCACAAAACTCAGGGCCAGTCAGGATTGGTGAGACTTTTTCCATTATTCCCTTACTCAAAGGCAAAGCACTCTTGTCATTAAAGCTGTTAGAGTTATTTTCTAGTGATAGCTCTACCCAAATATGATGAACATTTTAGGGAAAGGCCTTATTGTGCTGAACCACACTGACTCTAGGTAGTCCACAATCCCCTACTAATTGTGTACCTCCAGAGATGGCTACCTTCTTTCTCATAGAACTCAATAGGCTTGACCACAAATCAGAGATAAGGCTGTGTCTGGATGCCTGAGATGAGGGTGAGAAGTCAAAATACTCACCAGTGTAGATATGCCGGTCTTCCCTGTCACCTTTTCTTCTCCTATGAGCTGGACCATGTGTGCACAGGCTTGAGAACTAAGTCTCCTACTCAAGAAATTAATTATTTATGATACCACTACCTTTGGCCCTCATGTCTTTGACTAGCAAAGAAAAGCATGTATGTAAGCTGCCAGAAATCTGATTAAAAAATAATCCTCAAGTTTCATAGCTGTCAGGTAAAGAAGAGAAACATGAATTTCCAGGAGCCATGCATGGAATAGGTAGAAGTAGGATACAGATTGGAATCTGTCATAACACTACAGCCTATGACAGGTCCATCTCAGGAAATCATCTGCTAATTATTAGCTTCCCCTAGACAGCTCCTGGCATCTTCTCCCTTCAAGTAAACTAAATGATGCATATAAATTTTCCTTTGAGGATACCTGATAACAGACTCTAAGTGCTTGAAGATGACTGGAGGAAGAAACAGAAGAATAACCAATCCTATAATAATTCTTAAATTTATAAGAAAACTCCATACAAAATTATCTGTAACATGATTTTTGATTGAATTTGAAAAATAATCAGCCAGTTCTGCTGAAAAACTATACAGCCTGTATGGTTTCCATCTGTGGCTGGGGAACTCAGCCTGTACCACAGAGCTTCATAGCCAAATAGCACCAGGAGAAAGCTAACCTCCCAGGAGTGTGAACAAGCCTGTGAGTGGAGGTAAGGCAAGCACTGCTATTCAGCAGGACCCACCCAGAACCCTCAGGACACAGGAACTGAGGAGTTGTCTTCCGGTTTTCTTCTGATGTTAGAGAGCTGATCCAGTGACACAGGGCTCCATACTCAAATAGTGCCAGGAGAGAGCTGGTCTCCCAGGATTGCCTACACACTTTAGAGCACAGGCAAGGCCACCACTTCTGTTCAAATTCCTGGATCAAGAGGGACCCTTTCAGAGCCATCAGGACACAGGAACAAAGGAACAGCTGGGGACAAGATCCTTCAGGTTTCTGTCTGCATCCCAGAGCTGACCCTGTACCACAGCTCTCCAAACCCAAATTCCTCTCAGAGAGAGCTGGTCGCCAAGGAGTACTGATGCAGAGGCTTGTAGGAGGGACAAGCCACACTCAGAGAGTGCAAGTCCAACTAACACCAGAGATAACCAGATGTCGAAAGGCAAGGGCAAGAACATAAAGAACAGAAACCAAGGCAACTTGGCAACACCAGAACCTAGTTCTCTCACCACAGCAAGCTGGATACCCCAACACACCAGGAAAGCAAGACTCAGATTTAAAATCACACTTCATGATGATGATAGAATATTTTAAGAAGGAAATAAATAACGCCCTTAAAGAAATACACAGGTAAACAGCGAGAAGCCCTTAAAAAGGAAACACAAAAAATCCTTAAAGAATTACAGGTAAACATAATCAAACAGGCAGAATTACAGGAAAACACAATCAAACAGGCAAGGGAAATAAACAAAACTATCCAAGATCTAAAAATGGAATAGAAACAATAAAGAAATTACAAACGGAGACAATCCTGGAGATAGAAATCCTAGGAAAGAGATCAGGAGTCGTAGATACAAGCATCACCAACAGAATACAAGAGATAGAAGAGATTATCTCAGGAGCTGAAGATACCATAGAAAACATTGAAACAGCAGTCAAAGAAAAGGCAAAATGCAATAAGCTCTTAACCCAAAACATCCAGGAAATCTAGGACACAATAAGAAGACCAAACCTAAGGATAATAGGTATAGAAGAGAGTGAAGGTTCCTAACTTAAAGGACCAGTAAATATCATCAACAAAATTATAGAAGAAAACTTCCCTAACTTAAAGAAAGTGATGGACATAAACATTCAAGAAGCTTTCAGAACTCCAAATAGATTAGACCAGAAAAGACATTCTTCCTGTCACATAATAGTCAAAACACCAAATGCACAAAATGAGGAAAGAATATTAAAAGCAATAAAGGGAAAAGGTCAAATAACATATAAAAGCAGACGTATCAGAATTACACCAGACTTCTCACCAGAGACTATGAAACTTAGAAGATCCAGGGAAAATCTCATACAGATCATAAGAGAACACAAATGCCAGCCCAGGCTGCTATACCCAGCAAAACTCTCAATTATCATAGATGGTGAAACTAAGATATTCTATGACAAATCCAAATTTACAAAATATGTTTCTACAAACCCAGGCCTACAAAGGATAATAGATGGAATATGCTAACACAAGAAGGGAAACTACACCCTAGAATAAGCAAGAAAGTAATCATTCAACAAACTCAAAAGAAGATAGCCACACAAACATAAAAATAACATCGAAAATAACAGGAAGCAACAATCACTACTCCTTAATAGCCCTTAACATCAATGGTCTTAATTCCACAATAAAAAGACACAGACAGACAGACTGAATCCATAAACAGGACCCAGCATTTTGCTGCATCCAGGAAACGCACCTCTGTGTTAAAGACAAACACTACCTCAGAGTAAAGGGCTAGAAAACAATTTTTCCAGGCAAATGTTCCCAAGAAACAGGCTGGAGTAGCCATTCTAATATCTGATAAAATCAACTTTTAACCAAAAGTCATCAAAATAGATAAGGAAGGACACTGCATACTCATCAAAGGAAAAATCTACCAAGAAGAACTCTCAATTCTGAATATCTATGACCTGAATAGAAGAGCACCCACATTCATAAAAGAAACTTTACTATAAAGCTCAAAGCACACATTGCACATCACACAATACTAGTGGAAGACTTCAACACTCTACTCTCATTAATGGACAGATCTTGGAAACACAAACTAAACAGAGACACAGTGAAACTAACAGAAGTTATGGACCAAATGGATTTAAAAGATATCTATAGAGCATTTCATCCTAAATCAAAAGAATATACCTTCTTCTCGGCACTTCATGGTACCTTCTCCAAATTGAACTTGTAATTGGTCACAAAACAAACCTCAACAGATATAAGAAGATTGAAATAATCCCATGCCTCCTATCACATCACTCCTATCACATTGAAGATTAAGGCAGGTCTTCAATGGCAGCAAAAACAACAGAAAACCCACATATGCAGGAAGCTGAACAATGCTCTACTCAATGATAACTTGGTCAATGAAGAAATAAAGAAAGAAATTTAAAACTTCCTAGAATTTAATGAAAATGAATGTATAACATACTCAAACATATGGGACACATTGAAAGCAGTGTTAAGAGGAAAACTCATAGCTCTGAGTGCCTCCAAAAAAGAAACTAGAGAGAGCATATACTAGCAGCTTAGCGGCACACCTGAAAACTCTAGAACAAAAAGAAGCTAAGAGAAGTAGAAGGCAGGAAATAATCAAACTCAAGGCCAAAATCAACTGAGTAGAAACAAAAAAACTATACAAAGAATAAACAAATCCAGGAGCTGGTTCTTTGAGAAAATCAACAAGATAGATAAACCCTTAGCCAGACTAACCAGAGAGCACAGAGACAGTATCCAAGTTAACAAAATCAGAAATGAAAAGGGAGATATAGCAACGGAATCTGAGGAAATTGAAAAATCATCAGATCCTACTTCAAAAGCTTATACTCAACAAAATTGGAAAATCTTGGTGAAATGTACAAGTTTCTAGACAGAGACCAAATACCAGACTTAAGTTAGGATCAGATAAACCATCTAAACAGTCCCATAACCCTCAAAGAAATAGAAACAGTCATTAAACATCTCCCGAACAAAAAAGCCCAGAATAAGATGGGTTTAGTGCAGAATTCTATCAGTCCTTCAAAGAAGACTTAATACCAATAATCTTCAAAATATTCCACAAGATAGAAACAGAGGGAACACTACCCAATTCTTTCTATGAAGCCATAATTACACTGATACCAAAACCTCACAAAGACCCAACAAAAAAATGAAAACCACAGATAGATTTCCCTTGTGAATATTGATGCAAAAATATTCAATAAAATTCTTGCAAACAGAATCCAAGAACACATCAAAACGATCATTCACCGTGATCAAGTAGGCTTCATTCCAGGGATGCAGGGATGGTTCAATACCCAGAAATCCATCAATGTAATCCACTACATAAACAAACTCGAAGAAAAAAACTACATGGTCATCTCAATAGATGCTGAAAAAGCATTTGACAAAATTCAACATCCCTTCTTGATAAAAGTCTTGGAAAGATCGGGAATTCAAGGATCATACCTAAACATAGTAAAAGCAATATGGAGAAAACCAGTGGCCAACATCAAACTAAAAGGGGAGAAACTCAAAGCAATCCCACTAAAATCAGGGACTAGATAAGGCTGCCCTCTCTCTCCCTATCTATTCAATATAGTACTTCAAGTTCTAGCTAGAGCAATTAGAAAACAAAAGGAGATCAAAGGGATACAAATTGGAAAGGAAATATCACTATTTGCAGATGATATGATAGTATACTTAAGTGACCCAAAAAACTCCACAGAGATCTGCTACCGCTGATAAACATCTTCAGCACAGTGGCTGGATACAAAATTAACTCAAGAAAATCAGTAGCCTTCTTATACTCGAAGGACAAACAGGCTGAGAAAGAAATTAGGGAATGACACCCTTCACAATTGTCACAAACAATATAAAATATCTTGGTGTGACTCTAACCAAACAAGTGAAAGATCTGTATGACAAGAACTTCAAGTCTCTGAAGAAAGAAATCGAAGAAGACCTCAGAAGAAAGAAAGATCTCCCATGCTCTTGGATTGGCAGGATTAATATAGTTAAAATGGCCATCCTGCCGAAGGCAATCTACAGATTCAATGCAATCCCCATCAAAATTCCAACTTAATTTTTCATAGACTTAGTAAGAGCAATTCTCAAATTCATATAGCATAACCAAAAAAAAAAAAAAAAACAGGATAGCAAAAACTATTCTCAACAATAAAAGGACTACTGCGGGAATCAGCCTCCCTGACATCAAGCTGTACTAAAGAGCAGTAGTGATAAAAACTGCATAGTATTGGTGCAGTGACAGGCAGGTAGATCAATGGAGTAGAATTGAAGACCCAGAAATGAACCCACACACTTATGGCCAGTTGATCTTTGACAAAGGCACTAAAACCATCCAGTGGAAAAAAGACAGCATTTTTTTTTCTTTTTCCTACTTAATTTACATTTTAAATGTTTTCCCCTTTCCAGATCTCCCTTTTGGAACCTCCCTATTCCTTCTCTCCTCCCTGCCTCTAAGGGGGTATTCCCCCACCTACTCACCCACTCTTTTCTTCCCTCCTTGCCATTCTCCTATACTGGGGAATCTAACACCCTCAGGCCCAAGGGCTTCTCCTCCCTCTGATGTCTAACAAGACCCTCCTCTGTCGCATATGTGGCCAGCACCATGGGTCCCTCAATAAACAGCATTTTCAACAAATGGTGCTGCTTTAACAGACATTCTACATGCAGAATATTTCGAATTGATCCATTCTTATCTCATTGTACAAAGCTCAAGTCCAAGTGGATCAAGGACCTCCACATAAAACCAGATACACTGAGAAAGGGGAGAAAACCCTTGAATACATGGGCACAGGGGAAAGATTCCTGAACAGAACATCAATGGCTTATGCTCTAAGATCAAGAAGTACTAAATGGGACCTCATGAAACTGCAAAGCTTTTGTAAGGCAAAGACACAGTCAATAGGACAAAATGGCAACCAGCAGATTAGTAAAAGACCTTTACCAATCCTATGTTCGATAGAGGGCTAATATCCAATATTACAAAGAACTCAAGAAGTTAGACTCCAGAGAACCAAATAAACCTCTCAAAAAAAATGAGGAAGAGAGCTAAACAGAGAATTCTCAACTGAGGACACTCGAAGGGCTGAGAAACATCTAAAGAAATGTTCAACATCCTTAGTCATCAGGGAAATGCAAATCAAAACAACCCTGAGATTCCACCTCACACCAGTCAGAATGGCTAAGATAAAAATATCAGGTGACAGCAGATGCTGGCAAGGATGTGGAGAAAGAGGAACACTCCTCCACTGCTGGTGGGATTGCAACCTGGTACAACCACTCTGAAAGTCAGTTTGGCAGACCCTCAGAAAAAAGAACATAATACTACCTGAGGACCCAGGTATTCCACTCCTGAGCATATACCCAGAAGATGCTCCAACATGTAGTAAGGACACATGCTCCACTATGTTCATAGCAGCCATATTTATATTAGCCAGAAGCTGGAAACAACCCAGATGTCCCTGCACAGAGGAATGGATACAGAAAATGTGGTACATTTACACAATGGAATACTACTCAGCTATTAAAAATGATGACTTCATGAGATTTGCAGGCAAATGGATGGAACTTGAAAATATCATCCTGAGTGAGGTAACTCAGTCACAGAAGAATGAACAGAGTATGTACTAACTAATAAGTGGATATTAGCCCAAAAGTTTGTAACACCCAAGATTCAATTCACAGCAATGGTTGGACTGAGCATTGGCCCCAGATGGAGGAATTGGAGAAGGGACTGAAGGAGCTGAGGGAGTTGGCAGTCCCATTGAAGGAGCAACAGTGTCAACTGGCCTGACTCTTTCCCTGGTTCTCCCGGAGAGTGGTCCACCAACCAAAGAATACACATAGAGGGACCCATGGTGCTAGCCACATTTGTGGCAGAGGAGGGCCTTGTTGGCCATGAGTGGGAGGAGAGGCTCTTGGGTCTGAGGGTGATAGATGCTCCAGTATAGGTCAATGCCAGGGAGAGAAGATGGGAGTGGGTGGGCGGGTGAAGGAATACTCTTGTAGAGATGGGGGTGGGGGTGTGGCGGTGTTGGATAGTTGGCTTCCAAAGGGGACACCTGGAAAGCGGAAACATTTGAAATGTAAATAAAGTGTCAAAAATATCCAACCAACAAACCAAACAAACAAACAAACAAAAAACTATGCAGCCTGTAGTGACTGATGGTGCTAATCTGGAAAGGTAATGTATCCATACCAAAACCAAGTTGTGCATTGTTCCACATACCATGAAGATGTGCTTGTGTCTGGTTCCCAGTCATTTCTGACCCATTATAGGGCAGGGAGGTGACACAAATCCATTTAAAATTGACAAGATGTGAGGTAGCTTAACTTGTTTTAATATTGGACCCGAGTTCCTATATAAATGATGACTTCCTCCAAAGCATTGATTCTGTCAAACCTCTAGCTATTCTATCCTGAGTAATCAGCACTAAGGAAACATTTTTGTCAAGAAATTTACACGATAAGCAGTGTGTATGAGTTGGATTAGAGAGGTAGCAGAAGCTACAACTGACCTTAAGAAAGCAGTTAAGAAGTCTGTAATGCCTAAGATGACTTCTGCTATAAATCTCTTAGTTTGTGAAAGAGCATTTACAGTCTATTCTAATGCAGACATAGCAGGAGCGTTACATCAAGGCTGTGAGAAAGTAATTGGTAACAAAATAAAAGTTAGCTAGTATACAATGAGAAAAAGCATTTTAACACATAATGAAATTATACAGTTAGTCAACTAGTATTCTGATAGAAAATGATAGATATGGATTTATGTTTAATAATTTTATATGCCCTGTATCCCCTGAATATAGAATTAAAATTCCAATCAGATGCAATTAGAAACCATGTCTTCCATGTCTTCTTTTTATGGGGTTGCTGGCACAGTTGGAAAGCCTGCAGATAATGACTGAAACAGGAATGAGGGAAGTGGCAGGTGTAGAACTCTTTGTCCATGGAGAATGCCCAGCATCATAAATTGGTCTGGCTTCTACAGGGTCCAGGAAGTATATAAACAGAGATTCTCCCAGAAAAAACATCTGGTCATATTATCCAGTTATTATCCAGTTAGTAGGTCTTTAATTTATTAGAGGTTTGAAATGTTAAAAAAAAAAAGTTCTATAAAGTATGATATGGATATGAGAAATTATGATCTTATTTTGTAATTTAGATGTTAATGTCTTTAAGATTTGATGAGCTCATTCCATATTAGCATGTTCCTGTAAACTTTTAAAAATTAGGAGTCAAATACCAATTTTTAAAAGGATATTTAAGTTTAAACAAGGGAATTGTCTAATTAAGGAGACAAATGCTGTTTCATATTTTTGAAAGCTTTCTCAGGTTAGGTGAAGGCATAAATAACAATGAGAATTAAGAGTCTAGACATTACAGGAATAAAGGCTTTCTAAAATACAGGACATATGTAACATTGGTCTGTTTTAAATCACAAGGATGCAGTCTCATCAGGGATTAACTCCCATGAAGGGCTTGCAGCTCTCCACAAATGCAGGAGCCTTTTTGCTGAGTGTTGTAAAATTTTGCTAAGATGCCTTTATTGAAAAAACTTCTGTCAAGGAATTAAATTTTATCCTTACCTTCATGCACAGGACCAGGAAGCATAGTATGAACTTGAACATGTTCAATAGAGAAAAGGCAATTTTTAAATAGAAGCAAGACTTGGAATTTTGAAAGTTGGGGCTGTAATCATGAAACAGCTATAAAACAGTGAAGAGTTTGTTTGTTTGGTTGGTTGGTTTTTATGTTTGTTTTTTTTAAGGGCTTGTCCTTAGTTTCTAAAAGACAATAACTATTATTATTGGTTCTATTTATTATGAAAAGGTTTCTCATGTTAGGAAATTTTCTTTATGATCTTTAATAGTTAAGGTAGCCTGGATAAGGAGGAGTCACGAATAAATATTGTTGTGGAGGCTGGAAAGAAGCTCAGTCCTGAGCTATCTGGAACTGCAGATGTTGGATAGTCCTCCATTGACATGGACTGGTTGCTTGAGGCTGTTGAATTACCTCTATTGTTTGAGGGACCAGAGTTAGGTCCCTCACATCTTTTCCCTAGTTTGAAAAGATTCCTGTATTATTAGGCATTACAATAGCACCAGATAAGGGAGTGCCATTTTCATGAATGTGATATTTGCATTTTTTTCCCCAAAGAAACCCTCTTTGACAACTGGGACACAAAGAAAGAGGTTTGTTTGGGATTCTGTTCTGAGCAGGGGTCAGGAGCATTAAATTTTATAGAGCCTACGGCCTTATTGGGATATTACCTGCTGATATATCCAGGGTTTTTTCTTGAATAATTTTGCAAGCCGTTGGTGCTGAAATGCCGGGAATCACTACCCAGGAGTACTGTGGAGACTGGGCGAACCTGACTGGCAGCAACCATGACTGATTGACTGTGACAACACCACGTGGATGGCAGGCAGCTGCTGCCGTCACCACACCACATGCATTTCCACCACAGCTGCAGACCACCACTGCTGTTGGACTCACAGACTTCTACCAGGTGAGTTACACTGCAATGGTCCACCACATGGTGCTAGCCTCTGCCACATGGGTTACACAGTCAGACAGGCCCACACCAACCATACAGTTCCAGGTTTCCTGCTACCAGACTGCAAAAATACTCGAACAAACATTGGCATATTGGCAAGGTGTTTCCTCCAGTTGGCGGGAAGGACCCTGTATTCCTAGATAAGCCCTGGCCAGCCTTTTTTTAGGTGGTGGTTGGAGGTAAGAGTGGGCTAAGTGGTTGGCATTTCAACGTTATGGTCTTTTTGACTAGTCTTCTAGCTGACATACAAGATAAGACTTTGACCCTTGGGTGACTTCCCTTCTCGAAAGTATTTTATAACCTCTCGGGCTCTTGCAGCCATTCAGAAATTCCTAGGTCTAGGTTGAAACACTTTCTGTTGAGTCCAGGATTCATCATGTAATCCTTAGATGTTCATGTGATGACCTGGACATCTAGCTTGGTTGTCCATTTGTAACTCATTCCTGAACTCTGTTGCAGAAATATTAAAAAATAAAGCTGGCATATTCTCACACTCGTGCTGGCAACTGGCAAGCCGCAGAGCTATGCAGGGCCACAAGGCTTCTGCCTCGTGTGGTTCATCTCACTCAGCAATCTCTCCATGCTAGAGCTCCTAAGCCCCTTGGTGGATCTATGCCACCAGACCCATGCAACAACCACCCACTCCTCGGTCATAACATCCAAACACCCAATTACCCAGTAAAATTAAAACTCTTAGACATACAGTTAACCAACGGTTTATGTATCAATAAAAACAATTTACAAGATGCCAATACAATAATTTCAGAGCCAATTGATAATAATAAAATCTGCCCACTTAGATTAGACAACTTATTCCAAACTTCTAACCTTATGATAACATAACCATCAGTGGCACTATGCCAGTTCATGTCTGCTGCCATCTTCCTCCTTCTCTTCTCTCCAGATGCCCTCACCTGTGCCATTCTTAGCTCCACCTCCCTGCTCCCTGTCCAATCATATGGCTCCTATTGCCCTAATGTAATTGGGCTGGGGAAATTCTGTAACATATCACCCTTTCTGTTTAAAAAACAAAACAAAACAAAACAAACAAACAAACAATAAAACCAAAAAACTTTTCTCTCAAAATATAAATTGAGCACAACTATTACCATTTTGTAAATTATAGAGTACAAGATAGACCTAACACCAAGTCCATCATTTTTGTCTACTAATGAGGACCTCTGTCATCTATCCTAACTTAAAACACTATATAGTTCTGCACCTGACTTGTGTCTTGGCTTTAGATTGAATGCCATCTGAAAACCATTCTCTCAAAGTAAATATCCTGGGTTGACTATGAGATTTTAAATAGTTTTTCAATCTCATGAGAAATCTGAGAATGATCAGCATATCTGAAGATATAGGAAGCCTGAAGCCTGAAACAGCTTCCAGAGCTAAGATAAATGTAGAGACAGCTGCCTACCTATACGGCCCCAGTAAGTCAGTAAGTGGGAGCATCAGTCTTCAGCCTTCTGGCCTAGAATCATGTGACAGACCTTTGAAAGACAGGAGTTATTAAGGACAAGTCTATTCTGTCTTGTCAGAACTAGGCCATCCTAACCTGTAGTTTGTGTCATTTTTTCTGGACAGTAATTTGTCTGTAGATGAAATGAGACAATTTTTGCCTCGTGGCTGTCTTGCCACTACTGGAGCCAACTCTATTGATGCTCAATTTCTTCTTTGAATCCATGAATCGGAAGCTGTTAGGAGCAGATTTGTCTCAACAGCAAATGAATAAATAACATTAAATGTCACATTCTGTGGATTTCTGACATTTTGAAAACCAATTATTAAAAAAAAAGTAAAAAATAAAATAAATAAATAAAAAAGTAAAGTAATCTGGACTGTTGTCCCTTAACTACTCTCAGCTATTTCTAATTAAAATCTTGAAAACACACTAACAATAAACTTAGAGCCATGAATTTTCTATTTGGCCCTGAAATCACAGGCTTAAACATCGCAGATCAGATTTAAAAACAAAAAAAAGGTGTAGAAGAGCTGGGTCTAAGCCCTGTGCTTTAAAATTTTTAGTAGCAATGGAAGAATGCTATGCCAATGAAAACTGTGATTTTGAATCAAAATAAATTCACTACCATTTAAGAAACTATGACTTCAACTTAGTGACGATTATATAGATTTCTACCAATAGAGATTATGGCTATACAACCAGTTTTAGCTATTTCTCCATGTTTCAATTATGACCATTTATACATTCCTTAGAGATACAGCCTATGAAACATCTCTAGCCCCAAAGCCCAAGGAACTGGGTCAATGACTCTTCATAACTTTTTCAAGTTGAATATGGGCATTGAGATATGTGAAGGAGGGGGTAGGGTTTATAGGATTGATTAGTCTCTGATATTTGTGTCTTGACTGGATCCAGCTGAAATCCAGAACGTCAGGAGTCAGGTCAGTTCAGCATGTCTGATGAGGAGACTCACCAAGGCTGTATATTCTTTAATACACAAATCTCAAAACAAAATTTTAGTATCATCAAGATAACTTTTTTGTTTGATTTTCTGGAATCTAGTTCTCTGAGGGTCTCCCTCTACCAAATCTGATCCATATTACTCTGGAAGGTGTATATACACTAATCATCTTTTCTAAAATGCAAAGACAAAAACCTTTCTCCAAAATCAGCATATACTTGAGCCAGTAACCAGAAAAACCTTTATATTGACCCCTCTCCCAAAGGAATAATATAACCACAAAACTGACAATCACCCCCAGTTTTAAAGTTAAAACAATCCAAAACAAATGAAGTAAACTAAAATATTGTATGTGCTTATTCTTAGGCCTTTTCTATTTTGCCAAGCAGGATAATAAATGTCCAGAACTAGCCCTCCAAATGCCCACTGTCATTTCCTTCTGTCCAATACTGGATTGATTTCCAGACCAGTCCATGATTGAGTCAGAATAACTGATCCATTAAAGGAAAGAGGAGGGTCATTATAATAACTTCTCCATTTGACTAATTTTTACATAGTTGCTGTGTTCTCTGTCCTGCAAGGTCTAAAAGCCTGAGGCAAGGCAGCATGTCGAGTCTGAGTTATTGGCATTCCCATCTTAGTGCTTTGGACGTCTAATTTCGAGGATCCACAGAAACATACATCATTGATATTATTTCTAGTAAAACATACTGGTAGGCCCTACCCCATAGCAATATAATTCCCTAATTTGAAATACTTTTTACTCTCAGACCAAGAGAATCCTAATAGCTGAATATTATTAGAGGTACAAGTACTTCTGGCCTTGACTCTGCAGAAGGATGTAACAAAGGTGGGTCAGGAACATATGCCGAGTACAGCTTCCCTGTTGCCACCATCAGAGTCTTAAGCAAGATCAGGGTCTGCATCATTGTTTGTTCCAGCATCAGCATGTCTCACCCATCACTCTGATAGCCACATGTGCTCCTTCAGCATTATGTGAAAAAACTCATATTTGACCTCATCCCCATAACAATACAGGTTTGGACCCATGCCATAAATATTTCAGAGGATCTTTCCATCTAACAAAAGCAAAATCATGTTGGGTTTGAGGATGCCAGAAATGTTCAGCAGCTGATTTACCTCTTGCATCTAATATCATAAAATTTAAAATAGAGCATGATGAAGATATGTTGAATGGGGTGGTATACTTTCCCCTTTTTTATCTTTAGTAATTGTTGTTTCAGTACTCCATGAGATATTTCTATAAGAAACATCCCTTGCACTTTTGTATTATAAGGAAGTTCTGTTATGTAGACAATATTGAATTTCTTACAAAAGTTTTGAAAGGTGTTCCTAGTATATTCAGTACCATTGTCAGTTTTTATGATCTTAGGGATGCTTAAAACAGTAAAGCATTTCAAGGAATGCTTACATGTTTAGTAACTTCTGTCAAGTCAGATGCACAAATGTGTCCTAATATGTATGAATCATGACATGAATATACTTTAGCTTCCCAAAGACAGGAATGTGAGTAATATCCATTTCCTAGATAGATTAGGCACTATTCCTCATAGATTCACATCATAATGGGTTATAGAAAGATGTTGTGGGCATTGAGAACATTGTCTTACAATGGCTTGAGCAATTTCCTGAGAAATCTGAAATTGCCTTCTTAAACTGTTGCTCTTTTGATGAAGAAGAGCATGCAATCAATGAGTAAGTTCAAACTTTGTTAGAGAAATGGCAGCAACATGACCTACTGCATCTGATGCTGAATTTACCTTATACAGTGGGCCAGGGAGGTCAGTATGGGCCCTGATGTACACCACACAGTACGGATGTTTTCTTTTCCTTATTCTAGACTGAATTTGCTGAAACAATTGTAAATTTGGACTATTCTGAGAATTTAGAAAAAATACAGTCTCTAGCATTGGTAAAGCTCTAGCAGTGTATTGGCTATCTGTATATAAATTAAAAGGAATCTGTTTTAAAAGTTTGAACACAACTGTAACAGCTTTTAATTCAATGACCTGAGTAGACATGGATTCAAATTGCGAAGTTATCCTTTTTGAATCCAATATATAGGCAGCTCTTCCATTAGAGGATCCATCAGTAAAGACTAACACAGCTTGTGTTATAAGAGTAGTGCTCAAATTATGGGAAAATACAAACTCATTAAGATTAACAAATTGTAATAATTTATAACAAGGATAATTGTCAGGAGAAAACATAGGACAAGCTAATAACTACCAGGTTATTTTTATGAAATTTTCTGCCTCAGATTAAAATAATCAATGGTAGATTTGTTGCCACAGGCAAGACCCAGGAGCAAATCATTTTAGGAAAGATTTCTGCTATTAATATGATTTTTTGTTATTATTAAACATATATATCAATCACTAGGTATTACCCTACCCCTTAGAGCAGATCTCTGCAGATCTACGAAGATATGCTGTTTTGTAGTGATACTATATAGACAAATAGATGACTTCTTAATTCTTAATGATGATCCTATAAGAATTCCTAAAATTATATCAGATTTTTTTAACCTGTTTTATAGTGGGATTGCTATTAGGTCCTTTCTGATAGTCAAAACTGTAGTGAGAACTCTGCCAGTTTCTGTCACCAGTTTCTACTACTCAGATCACATTCTGAAAAGTTGTAAAACCATTAACCAAAGGTTATAAAAAGGGAACTAATGATTGATTATAGGTGCTAGGACAGAAGATCAAATGTTGACTGGGTTTATCTATACAAAACTTCACTAATAATTATGTTTTTTTAACTCTCAATGAACCTGTGGAGTTGTAACAGGTGACGAATGCTTAGTTAAATAATTACTCCTAGAGGATATGCATGTAAACATTCTCTGTTGCAAACTTCTGATTCATTTTCTGATTTAATTTATGTGTAAACTTGTGATGAACTTTTTGCCATGTGATCATGTATTCTGAAAGATATATAAGTGCTGAGGACAAAGAGAAGAGACAGATCTGAGCTGAGGAGAAAGTTTTAAACAGAACACTTTTTAGACAGATCTGAACAGAACATTTTAGAACAGAACTGAGGACTGTTCTAATAATTTTTTAGTCAGGACACAAGAGAACTTTTTAGATAGAATTGAAGTCAAGAAGTTAGAAGTAAATATACAGAATTGGGGGAGAAAGTATAGAGAGTAAGCACATTATTTTGACATCATAGCAGGAGGAGAGAGCAAGATTAGAAGGGAAATGCAGAGTGGAATAACTTAGAAACTATAAGGTAACATAAAAAACTAAAAGAGCAATATGCAGAATGTAGAGGGAAAGAGGAAAAAAGACAAGCTGCAGAGAGAGCAGGAGGAGAAGGCAGACTTCTTATCATGGAACAGAACAGGTCTTTTCTTAATAACAAGGCAGGCTTAGTCCTATTAAAAGAAACAAAGCTTTCTTCTTACAAGCTTGGGTTTAGTTCATTTAAAAGAGTAGCAGCTTTTTCTTTCTGTATGCAATAAAGACTGGAGCTCATTTTTTATCCAGAATGAGTGACTTCTTTCTGCACTGGTGCTTGGTCTTTTGCTCCAAATGTGTATGTAAATATGGATGTGTGTGTGTGTGTGTGTGTGTGTGTGTGTGTGTGTGTGTGTATGTGAGATTATGAGAATGTATGCAAGCTGGACCCAATTGGTTTAAATAGAAATGTATAAATGTTCATGCATGAATCTGTATACAAATTTATGTGAGTTTATGCATATTTGCTTACATAAAGTTTTTCCTTCTGTGAGCATGATTCTCTTCTTCTGGTTCAACCGAAGTTAATTGCTCCCAACTTCCCCTTAGCCTGGCAAGCAAGAGGCAGCTGAACAAAAGGGAAAAGGGTTAGCAATTAATCCTTTACTTAATCTCCTGCTGTTTTGTGATGAAGTGCTATGTGCCAGAGACTGCAGTTTCTGGCCTCAGGAACACAGAAGGCAGGTCAGCTACAGTAGCAAAGTAACAGACTTAGGTAAGTAAAATTTTTATTATACAGCAACTCTAAGCATCTTGTAAGACAAATGTCTTACCCTCTGCCAATACATTTCCCCCTCTGTTGCTTCAAGGAAAACTGAGAAGAAAGAAGATCCTGCATGGGCTAGCCCTGGGCAGATAATGATTATCATTTTCTTTCTGAAAATAATTAGCAAATACCATAGGCCAAACATCCATATTTTGATTGAGCCAATGAATTTACAATTTAGTAAGAAGCACAAGGATTTCATTGGGATCCTTTGCAAAATATTTGCATGATTCTTCTCTTTATAGCTGCATTAACATGGCAACTGTTTCATAGTAAGAAGTGATTATTTTAGCAAAAGAGACTGGTAGATGTACTGAGTAAGGGTCCATTCTGCTGCAATACCACAGTTGGTGTATGTAAATTGGGTAAAATATAAACTCCCCGTGGTCTAGCATAGTTAACATAATGAATTACTTGTTGTTCTATTGCCTTGTTGACTATAGATTAAGCTTGCTGTCCTCCCTCAGTTATAGACCATGGAGATGAAGAATCAGAATTTCCTTCTAAGATGTCAAATAATGGCTCTATGTTCTTCTGTATTTATCTTTAAGAGTAGTCTAAGTCAATTCATATCTCCTAACAGTTTCTGAAAATCATTTAAGGTTTTTAATTTATCTTTTCTCAGCTGTAATTTTTGAGGTAAAATAGTTTTTGGATAAAAATTTCTGTCCTAAATACATGTAGTGGTGGCTCATGTTGAATTTCTCTGGAGCAATATAATAAAATATAGGTTGATATTTTTTCCTTCAATGACTATTGTAATTAGGTATTGGCTTGCAGCAAAGAACCTTCACTTTTGTCAGCTAACAATACATCATCCATATAATGAACACATGTGGATATAAACATCTAACAATGGCAATTGCTTGAGCAACAAACTTTTGGCATACAGCAGGCCAATTAACCATTCCCTGTGATAAAACTTTCCAATAATATCTCCTCATAGGTTCTTAAATGGTAGTATATGGAAGACTAAAGGCAAATTTCTTGCAGTGTTGTGGAATAAGGGAAATGGTATAAAAACTGTCCTTTAAATCTAGTATCTTATAAGTATTACAGGGAATAGCAGAGGGTATAGTTAATCTGAATTGTAAAGCCCCCATTAATTCCATAGTTTCATTGACCTTTCTTAGATCACAAAAATGTCTCCACTTCCCAGACTTAAAAACAAACAAAAACACAAATATAGGACAGTTCCAAGGAGAATTGGAGGGTTCAGTATGACTGCTGTCAATTTGCTCCTGTACTAGCTGTTCTGTAGGAGCAATTTTTTTTCTGCATTAAGAGGCCACTGATCCACGTAAACAGGTGAATCATTGATCCAGGTAACCTTATCAGCATGGTTTGCAGGTTGGTCAGTGACCTCTACTGAAAAATCCTCAAACTTGATTCAGAAATCTCCATGTTTCAGGTATAATAGGGTCCTTTCTTCTCTGGCCTTGTACTCCTAGATCTCCTGTTGGTAAAAAAATCTCTGCTTGAATGTTTGTTGTGTGACTACATCACTAGGGATAAACAACATAACACACAGTTCCTTCATAATATCCCTTTACCATAAATTTAGAAGCAATCATGCAACAATATATGGCTGATATTTCCTCTTATGCTCCTCTAAATCCCCCCAATTTAAGAGATAATTGCTTTGTTTAGGGCTTTGACTCTGACTTCTCACTTGTAATTGAGCCAGAGTGGCCTGCTTAGGCCAGACCAGGCCGTTGTTTGGCAACAATGGCAGATACAACAGCACCAGGATCTAAAACCAGAACTTTTTCCAATTAATTTTTAAAATAAGCTCTTGTCATGGATATGAAATAGTCTGCACACAATAGATATCAGAGAATCCCAAACCAGCATTCCCTCTGTGTTTTATTTTAATTCTATTAAGTGTATCTATTATGAGTAATATGAGTAACTGAGCTATTCTCTGCCCTGGTTGCAGCACAGATATGGTCCCTGGAGGGGAAGTAATAATTTTTATTTCTCCTCCATAATCAGAGTCAATAACCCCCGAGGTTACTATGATCTCCTTCAGGGTGGTACTGCTGCTAACAACAAACCTACTACTCACTGAGGGATAGGACCATACACGTGAGTAGGCAATGCTTGCATATCCATTTCAGAGGTCAATACGGTATAGGTGGATGAACTGAGGACCAATCCTGGGCTTCCTGGGGTAGCTCAGCAGAGGTCTCAAATGGATTTCCTTGTAGTGGGACAGACTGTGTTACCCAATAATGTTCTGAGGCCTGGGCCTGGCCCTTCCTCATGCTTACCAAGAACATTACCCAGGTTATCTCTCTTAGATTTTCACTTTTTAGCCCAATGTTTTCCATTTTACAATGGGGACACAAATCTGGATCTTTTATAAGAACAATATTAGACTTGACATTATCACTCCTCTCTGAACATTGCTTTATTTGGTGCCATATTCTTCCAAACCCAAAACAACTCCCTGGATGTCCACAATTTCTATGAAAAACTTAAGGCTGTTCTTGCTGAAACAAAATTTGTATAATATTGTTTTCATGCAAGGCAGCAGACGTAGACAATTCTTAAGTATCGGATGGTCCTATATCCATGCATAAATGGATATATTTAGAAATATTTCCATTCTTCCTGTGTGGTTGAATTGCTGCTTGACAAACAGAGTTTGCATTTTCATAGGCTAGCTGCTTTACTAGTATAAAGCCAACATTGGAATCATGGAAAATTCTTCCAGTAGTTTTCAAGCATTGATCCACAAATTCCAGAAAAGTCTGATCTAGCCCTTGTCTTATTTTTGATAAGTCTTGATATGCACCTCAAACTTTAAGTACAGTGGTGCTATTCTGTGCATAGATTGTAGGGTTATACTTCAAATGCAGGAATATCCCTGCATATTGTCCTTTTCTAGCCAGTATTTCAAAATTTACCCCAGTATTATTAACATGGGCATTCAGTTTAGCAGTTCATTGACATTGTTTTGCACATTCTGTTTTCCAAAGTAATTTATCTCCTACACTTATGCAAACTCTAGCCATCTATTTCCAAACCTTAAGAGGTAAAGTACCTGTAACTAAAGTCTCAAGTATAGCCATAGCAAAAGGAGCTGTAGGCACATATTTGGCACATGCAGTGTTAAATTCCTTCAACTGTCTAAAAAGTACTGGTCAATGAATTCTAATAAGATTGCTTTGTGCAATCTGCTCCTCAAATACAGGGGACACTGTAATTGGAATTCTTGTACATCCTCTCACTTGTCTAGAGCATGCTACAATCCTACCTGCAATGGAGAGATAATATTTTTATTGTGAGCAAGAACATTTTCCCCCATCTTAGGGTCCACCAATGCCACTAAAGGAAACTATCTCATCATAGGTGGATCTAACTTGCTATAATACTAGGTATGATAATATCCTCCTCCTCCTCAAGTTGGAGAAGAGACTGAAAGAGCTGAGGGGGTTTGTAGCCCCATAGAGGGAGCAATAGTGTCAACTGGCCAGACCCTGGAGCTCCTGGAGACTGGACCACCAAACAAAGAAAACACATAGAGGGACCCATGGTACTGGCCACATATGTGGCAGAGGAGGACCTTGTCAGGCATCAGTGGGAGAAGAGGCCCTTGGGCCTGAGGGCATTTGATGCCCCAATATAAGGGAATGTTAGGGAGGGAAGACGAGAGTGGGTGGGTGGGTGGGTGGTGGAGCACTCTCATAGAGGCAGAGGGAGGGGGAAGGGGTTTCGTGTTTCTGAAGAAGAGACCTGGAAAGGGGAAAACATTTGAAATGTAAATAACTATCCAACCCCCCCAAAAAATAATCCCCTTCTTCTTCTTCTTCTTCTTCTTCTTCTTCTTCTTCTTCTTCTTCT
>JADRCH010000301.1:54478-67063 GCA_019843965.1 Rhynchomys soricoides
CTTCTTCTTCTTCTTCTTCTTCTTCTTCTTCTTCTTCTTCTTCTTCTTCTTCTTCCTCTTCTTCCTCTTCCTCTTCTTCTTCTTCGTTTTCCTCCTCCTCCTCATCCACCTCCTACTACTACTCCTTCGTCTCTCCTTCAGTCTTGAACTTCCCCAATTTTTTTTCCATTAAATGTGTAAGACCTTGTATGCATTGTTGAAGTTGTTCCTTCTGTTCTACTTATCCTTATATCTGCTAGTTACTGCAGATGCTGCTGTTTGAGAGAATGACCTATGACGTGTATATCTATCGTTTTTTCCTACGAGTCTCCATAGTGCAAGCACTGAAGCTCCTAAGAATTAGGCTCAGCACATATTTTTACACCAGGACTGTGTTAGATTTCACTGTGATAATAACATATGTGTCACTAGGTTATCAAACCCTTACAATTTTGCTCTGGTAGCAGTCACAAGAGAAAGTTTCACTTGCCTTCTTCTGCTATGCTCTGAATTATAAACAATTCGCTGGGTTGGTAAATAACCAGTGCATTTTGTCTGTCCAGTACTAAATAATGATTACTGTGATTGCTGTTCCTAAATGCCAGAGAAGCAAGTTTTCTACCACTGAGCTACAGTATGGCAATTATTCAGGAGGATGGGAAGCATTGGACTTCAAGAAACAGCTATACTATTCTTGGAGAAATACCCAAAGGATGCTTCATCCTACAACAGATACACTTATTCAACTGTGTTAGCTGTTGCTATTTCCATAATAGCTAAAAACAAAAAACAACCTACATATTCCTCAACAGAAAAATGGGTAAAGTATAGGTGGTACTTATACACAATAGTGTGCTACACAGACATTAAAAAGAAATGAAATCATCAAAATCACAAGTAAATGGATGGAACAAGAAGAAAAAAATCATACTCAGTGATTTGTCCCAAACTCAGAAGGACAATATGACATGTATTAGCTTATATGTGAATATTAAGTATTAAGCAGATCCTAACTGAGCTACAATCCATATAACTACAGAGTCTAAGTACAGAATAAGGGACATGTGTTTTCAGATAGATCTCCCTAGAATAGTTAAGGAAGGATGGGTCAGGGGGTGCTTGACCTGGAGGATCACATGGGGAAGATGATGAAAGTGGGAGAAAGGGTAAGAATACAAAGAGAGACAAGGAGAGAGCCATTTGAGGGATAGTAAAGAAATCCACCACAGTAGAAGCTTTCTAAAATAGATACATACATGAAGGTGATTTACATGAAATATTCAAATACTGGGGGAGAGAGAGTTCCAACTGAATAGTTCTTGTTACCAAACGAAGTGTCAATAATAATGTTTTTTGTTACATCTAATTGAGCTCTTGGCTAAAGGGGTTTTGGGGAATCCCCAAACATCTGAGGTCGTTGCCAAGAGTATAGGTTTCTATCTATCCCAGAACATGGAAAAGTCAAATTAGTGACTACATAGAGCCTTCACTCCTATATTCTAGTATATTGGGTAAAGGTTTTTCCTCTGCATGCTACCAAAAGAGAAACATACACTAACACAGACACAAAATCCTTGATCTAAAATGGTGTCTGGCCTGCAAGATATGCTTAGAGCAATTGTAGTATAAAACTTGTGGGGAGTAACCAAATTATATATGATTGTACATAAGGATCATTCCCAAAAATGGAACATCATATTGTATACTGGTTGGGTGAGCAAGAACCTGAGACTAGATAGTACAGAGGCCTAAGATAAAACCAAATACTAGTGTTTAAAACAAAACAAAACATTTAGCAATAAAATGACTCCTAATGGCATTCTGCTATAGTCAGAGATAAGTGCTCAATTATTATTAGAGAGAGTTCTTCAGTAGAAAATAGAATTAAATGCAGAGACATGCTCCCAGACAATATGCAGAGAGTGAGAGAACTTGAAATACTCAGTCCTAGATCAGATGTCTCAAGTTCAGAGAGCCTTGCAGATGAAGAGGAAGACAGTGTAGGAGACAGAAGGGATGTAGTTCAAGATATTGGCTCAGCATCTAACACTGAAAACTGCATATACACATGCACACACAAAAAGCACAGCAAACTTATCAGATTCAATTGTTATGAAGCAATTAACATGCAAACAAAAGAGTCTTCAAAAATATAAAATCCTACAAAATACTACAATCGTGATCTTCAAGGGTATGGTGGCCATTAGCTCAATACTTGTGTGTTACTCAAGCATATTATCTTTTAAAAGTCACCTTAGGATTATATTTGATTGTTAGAATGTATGTTAATATCAAGATAAAGTATTGTGTACAAAATATTTGTCCTCCATATTCCAATTTACTAAATTGTAGATTTTACAGTATTTAAGTATATGTATTTCACTTATTTTTATGAGATGTTAGTTGTTTTATAATTAATTTATATGTGTATATGTCTGTGTGTGTGTGTGTGTGTGTGTGTGTGTGTACACACATGTTCACAGATGTACATTTACCACAAGGAGTTACATACATGGAGATCTGAGGATAGCATTTTGAGAATTGATTCTTTTCTTCCACCATGAGATCTGAGATTCTTTCTTAAGACTTCAGGTTTGTGTGACAAAAAGTTTTACCTGCTGTGGTATCTTTCACATTTTGCTTTAGTACTTATATTATTCAACAAGTTATTTTCTGAGAAATTAAAAACACTCATAATAATGGTAAACATTATTTTCTGTGAATACCTAATCTGCTTTTTAAACAGAATTTCACCTTGTTAGAGTTAAGATTTTGTGTGATTTTACACAGACCATAAATGTCTGTCATAGCTCAGAATAAATTGATTAACTCATGGGGTATGGTTTTTCTCTATAGTAACTTTGTCTATTTATTTAAGTGCAATTTTAACAAGCATGATCATTTTGTAAAAAATTCATTCAAAGTAGACTGAACTCTTTAATTAAGAAAAAGAGAAACCAAATAAATTGACATTATATAGCTTTAGCCCCACTTGTAGCACGTAAATTTAATTTAAATTAAAAACTCTAATCGCTACAGTTAGAGGGGTTCCAGAAGGAGAACATCTGCCAGCAAAAGTACAGGTGTCTCAGCATTGAGAAATGAGTAGGCTGAACTACACTGCTGAAACACCAGTGTTTAATTGTAATGCATTATTGCATTAACAGTGAAAGGAGTCACCCATCTACTTAGTCTTGTTTAATGTTGCTTCGGTAAACACAGGAGTTGCTAGAAGTAAAAGGAAAGACAGTATCTGAAATAATATAATTACACCATTTTAAAGTGATAAACAAAGATTGTGGTGTGCATGCTCCTTGGAAATTTACTTTTTCCACTTTGTCAAGAGCATTTACATTGCTGAGTGCTTCCGCAAATCATTCTTCCTTATGTCTTAATGGTCTTCCAAGTTATCACAGCTCCAATAGCTCATAGCTCACAAATTTCCCAGCAACTATACCCTGCAACCTTCCTTTCTGAAGAATTTGAATAATACCTTTGATATAATTAACATCCTGGTCTTCAGTAGAATATCATGTTACATATTATCTACCATCCTTCTGATCCCCTGGGTTGTATCTACTAAAAAAAGATTAATAAGAAGAAATTTAATAATAGAAATTACTTAATAAAATTTTGATAAACCTTTAATGACAAATTTGAGAATTTTGTTTACATCAATCACATATCTTCATATTTTAAAACTCTTATTTTTTCTTGAGTTTTAGATGTCTCTGTGAAAACTGTTGATTATAATAGATTAAAAATTTATAAATTTAGGAAATATTATACCCTATGTAGTGGCTATTCCTGATTGTCAACTTGACTATTTCTGGAGTAAACTACAATCCAGAATTAGAAGGCTGGCCTGTGATCCAGATCTTGAGGCTGAAAGACACAAGTTTCTGACCTGGATCTTGGCATGGAGATTGTGAGTCATAGTGGCCATGAAAAGCTTAGCCCCAGGGAATGTAGTACACGCCCATAATTCCAGGAGACTGCAGCAAGGAGATCTCTGAGTTCAAGGTCAGCCTGGAACAAAGCAAGTCCCAGATCTAGGCGTGGTGGTACACACCTTTAATCTGGGCCACATCTTCTGCTGTAGACCTACACTTTGGAAGAAGGAAGATTCACTCTTCGCTTTGTGCCTTGTGGGACTGAACAATTGCTAGATCCTTGGACCTTCATTCACAGCTGCTCCTGTTCACTGTTGGGGAGTTGTACTACAGACTGTAAGTCATCAACAAATTCCCATACTATATAAAGACTACCCATAAGTTCTGCGACTCTAGAGAACTCTGACTAAGACACCCTATTACAATGGTTAATGTCTGAAATATTCACAGTGTAGGTGAGGTAAACAGTGATCATAATGTTGTGCAAAGCATATGGACTTGATCAAATTCCTACATCTGAATCATTAAAAAAAGCTAAAAGGAATAATTTCTGAACTTACATGGGTTTCTCATTCTATGCAAATAAAAACATGAATATAATTAGCATTGATTACAACATACCACTTAATAGTCAATAAAAGTCATCTTGAATGTTTTGAATAACATCAATGACATAGATTAATAATACTTCAAAATATATTTTTGGAGCTCAAAATGCCCTTTAGTGTTTCAAGAGTGCACTTATTAATTAGAGGTAATGAATACAGACATATATCTTATTTTTTTCACTACTGGGACCACATACCTGTTAAGTAGATATTTAAAGGAGGTATAATTTTTGCTTGTGGTTTGTGGGAAGATTGTACATCATGGTAGAAAAGCATAGCAACTGTAGCTCCATGCTTTTGATGTGAATATGTGGCAGATGCTACACATATCTGGACCAAAAAGTAGATTCAATAGGACACAAGACATTTTTAAATTTCTAGTTCACATCCACTCAGCCAGGTACAACAGCAAAGCTCTACTTGATAAAGATTCCATAGCCTTCCAAAACAACATTACAAATATATGAAAATGCAGAATCTTGTAGCAGATATTTTCTAATCACGTCATCACAGTACATGGTGGTTAGGAGCTTCAAAATTGCTAGAGTCAACAGACAGTAGCATTGCCTTCATAGATGAAATATATATTCTTTGAAGATGAACCAATGAGCATACATGTTTTACTTTTGATTAGAAATAGTCTTAATCAAGACTAATTGGAATAGGATGTATCACAGTGTTTCAAGCATGCAAGGCATGTCATGTAGCATAAGAGTGGTAAGTTTCTTGCTCTTATAAGGGCCTGGGAAGCAGAAACTGGGAATCTAACAGTAACAACACTTTTGTTTATTGTAAGCCTCAATTCATCCCTCATTTCTTATTTGCATTCATTTTTCTAAGACTGACTTTCTCTGAAAGAGTCGAAAATACCAGCATCATGATTTACAAGATTCATCCAATTTTCTGTGCAGAATAAATGATTAGCTCAAGAAAAGTACTATTTGGTTGAAGGATTCGTTGTCTACCTACCAGTCAATCAGCTCATGACAAGAGGAGTCAGGAACATGTGGTAAAATGAGAAGTCTTGAAGACTTACACCTTTGTGTATGGAGACAGTGATTTTGTAAACGATAACGCTTTTTGAAAACAATAAGTAAAACATTCAATCTGCACAGAGGAAAGGCTGAAAAGATGATTAAATATCTCTTTAGATAACAACTCTTTTCTCACTTTCTTTCCATTGTTTCTGGAAGCCAATTTTACCTAATGCATGTATTTATGGAGGGACAAAAATGCTCACAACTCCTGCACTGAGCTCTTCTTATATGCCAGAAATTGTGATTAATAATTTACAAGCAGCCAATAAGCATATAATTATTTTATTCATACTTTAATCCAGGATGATGAAAGATTCAACTATACATCAAACACTTGCCTGTAGTGTGGTGGGTGTTCACAAAAGGAAATAAGGCTGAGCTATGAGGCCAATCTGGGACATTTATTGTGCTTGATGACCACAGTAACCTTGTCACACAGTGCTCTGAATGAGTTAGTTAACACTAAACACTAGTTCATTTTCTACATCTCACAAATGGGGAAAACAGTAAATTTAGACTCTGTCCCAAGGGAAAGAGTCTGAAGCTGGTGTGGATATAATGCATGTGTGTCCAAGCACTTGATTGTTCCTGGCATAAACAGTGATGTGAACATAGGCATATGGACTGTAAACAGACACTTTCTTTGGCCAATGATCATTATCTACAGAAATTAAGAGAAGTGATGAGTGAGCACAGGTTTCTCATAGGCTTTCGCAGAGAAGTGATGAGTGAGCACAGGTTTCTCATAGGCTTTTGCAGAGAGTCAAATTAGTTTAGCTTGTGCTGTTAACAATGATAGAAATCTTCAAATCCTTGCTTTTCAGATGTTCCTTTATGAAATGAAATTGGGTCATTGAAAAGGTGGAGCTGACACAGAGAGCATGTATTGAGGTTTACAACATGTCTATGGGAAGAAATTCTTATGTCTTGTTTTAAAAGAAAGTGAGATTTGTTCTAGAACCACTTCTGAAAGCAAGGAAAGAAGGGTTGATTGAGAATCCCATCAGTTTGGGCTTTCTAAGAACAAATGTGGGAAATCCATCTTACTGTTAGTGAGTCTGTTAGGATGACAGGTGATATTCTTGTCTGAAGGGTGAGTTGTATTTTCTGTGAAATAGCTTACTTGTTAATTACATGTTACAGCTTACATATTTTTAGAGTTTTACTAATTTTCCCTCTGAAAATTTTGTAGAGAAAATTCTGACAAAAATATTTAAGTTTACTTACCTGAGAAAGTCTTTTTCTCACAACTTGGTGTTTTTGCCAATGACAATTATTATTTAATCAATTAGCCTTAGCTAGTCAATAGGCAATGAGACATTGCAAGCCCAAGTTCCCACAAAGTATGTATCTTCTTCAAGATGATTATAATAATTCTACACATTCAAACACTAATATGAGGGCAAAACACAGAACACCTTTGCTAAGTTCAACCTCTTTATCCACTGATATTCCATGACCTGTTAAACATATGTCATGCCTGTGGATTTAAATTACAAGCACAACAAAATGTGCACAGGAACCAGGGAATAATCTGAAAAAGTAAAGGCAGGGATTGCATAGAATTTATTCTCAGAATGAAGAATTTCTGTCTTTATCTCATTTATACTCTATCACCTTAAATCCTCCCTTCTTCCTTCCCCTCCATCCCTCTCTACCTCCCTTCCTCCTTGTCTCTCCCTCTCTCTCTTTTTCTGCTTCCCTCCCTTCTATCTCTGTCTCTGTCTGGCTGTAGTCTGTCTGTCTGTCTGTCTCTCACATTGATCCTGAATGCTTTTTGGAAAAAAAACATAATGTAAACAAACTGTGACATTTAAAACAGGAGTTTGCTCACTTATGAAACAGGAGTGCACAAATGAAGCAAGTTATAGTCATGATTGATGAACAGTGTCTTGATTTTGCAGTGTAGGACCAACAGCTTAGCTTGCATATGAAAGTCATATTTTTTAAAAAAGACTTATTTATTTATTTTAGGTATATGAGTTTTCTATCTTCATGTACACCTACATGCCAGAAGAGGGCATCAGATCAGGTTATAGTTATGAGTTACCACGTGGTTGCTGGAAATTGAGCTCAGGACCTCAGAAACAGCAGTCAGTACTGATAAGCCACCTCTCCAGCCCCAAAACCCACAATTCCAATCCCAGGGCAGTCTTCACTCTCAGTTACTCCTTTCTTTAAATTCCCTCCTAGTCATATCTAAATATGTGTTTCATTAAAGCCTGATGCATCTAAGTACAATACAATAAAATATAATACAGTCCAGATAACCAATCCTAGACCCATCTTCTAAAGCTAACAGCCACATACTCTCTGCAGATGTCTGAGTCTCCCTGGGCATTAAGTCATATCCTGGCTTCTCCTTGACAGAATATCCTGACTGTATGACATGGTGTGTGAAAAGGGAAATAAAGATTAATGATCAAAGGTTTTCTAAGCAAAAGAATGAGAAAAGTTATATAGTCTATCCCTTTTGGGTTATTCTTATTAATATTTGCATCACAATAATTATTTCTGTAAAGGAAAGTTACCAAGGAATAAACTTGCTAAAGCCTACAGCGTAGCTCTGGAGTTAATCTAAAGGTTTCTGTAAATTCACGTTGTTGTATATTCATTATCCAATACCAAGAACAATTCTTGTATTATTCAATCATATTATCAATGTCTCTTGACTATAATGATTAACTATATTATATACACATTAGTCAATATAGCAACTCAGTGCTATTAATCATGGAGTGATGATATCATGAAATATATTTTATTTAATTAAATTATAAATGACAAGAATGTCTCTGACACATCTCCACCGTTCTGAACTGTTGATCATCACAGACATTCCCTTTGAGAAAACCTGTTTATTGACATTAAATAATGTTCAGAAAGCATCTAAACTGAAAGTCCAGTGTTATTAGTTATAACAAATGGCTAAGAGTCAGTCCGTCTGAAACCTAACAAACTAGGAAACCTGACAGCATACCCATGGATCAAGGTCCGATTGATGGTTAATAGTGCAGCCATCCATTAGCATAACCACAGAAGGCACAGGTCAGGCTCTCTAGAGACCTCTTCAGCCCTCAAGGCACACAGGGCTGCTGTTGACCTGATGGCAGGATACAGACAACAGCCTTTCAAGATGTCACAAAACATCTGTGTATTTTGCTTTTTAGATGTAGAAAAGATACTCACATGCAGGGGGTTATGATAGCACTTATTTTTTGAAATAGAAAAGAAAAACTGCACTACATCTCACACTAGTTTTCAATATTATCACAAGCATAAATTGTCACATGTTTTTCAACTCAATGTCATGTGTGAACGTGTGTATATGTATATGAATCACACACACACACATACACACACCCACCCACACACACACACACACACACACACTTCATGTATATACAATACTATGTAGTCTTTATCCATTCATCCAGTGATAGAATTTTAGATTCCTTCCTTTTCCGGTCTCTTTCATGAGTCAGAGCATTTGTCCCTGTGACAATATTTTATAATTCTTCCTGGGGAGATATGAACTGCTATTTGCTCACCCAGATATGGGAACAATGGAAGACAAACATCACAATTCTACCAGTTAAATCTGAGGAACTGATTAGATTGCTGGACTTCTTACAAGGTATAAGTAAGGGGTTAGTTTACAGAAGCATTGGATGACTCAAAGGCAATTGGGTAAGTCAAAAGCCCATCCCATCTCAGATGACAACTGGGAATAACTGAATCCCTTGGGCAGTCTGGAGGACTTTCAGACAACAACCCAAGTTGTTTACTGCTTGGACACCCTTGGAGGAGGGGCCTTGCGCATCCTTTAGCTTTAGAATTCCTGAAATATATTATTGTTGTTGTTGTTGTCATCGTTAGTGTTTCTAAGGCCCATAAGACTTCCTCTTCCCTCCAATAGGGAATGTTTTAATTTGGATACAATTTCTAAGTTATATATGATCCCTTTATTGTTTCTGAGTCTATGAAAATATGTGGCAGATACTGATGCTTTCTTCAGGTAGTGGATAGGGGAGTGAAGGAGATTAAGAGGAAGGCTAGTGAAGTGAGAGGGAAAGGCAGAGAGGGAGGAGGATTGAGGGAGAGGGGTAGAGGGAAGAGAAATTGGGGAGGAAGAGAGGGTGAGGGACAAGGAGAGGACGAGGGTGAGGGTGACAGGGAGACTGATTCATCCAGTGGCTCTCCAGTCACTTGTACCTCCTTAGTCATATTCCCTTTAATGTTCCTCTCCTCACATAAGTCTCTTCAAATAGAATAAACAGTTAAAACTATAACTGTCCCTTCAAACGTTAAAACCAATAATCTATTCTAAATCTTACACTGGTGTGAAACCTGTTAACAATTTAAAGATGGTTTTATACAAGAATTTTCTTCTAATAAAAGAGAAAGAGATATACTATTGCTTATTTGAATACATTCTTTCAGTAAAATATTACAGAGTATCATTTGTTTATAAGTTCATTCATGATACTTTCTGCAATGTGGCCACTTTTGTTAGATTTTCAAATATATATATATATATCCATAAATGACTTTAATAAAAACCTTAAATCTTAGATAGGCAAAAATAACTTATATGAAAATAGAGAAAAAAATAATTATAAGTTCTTTAAGTGAAAAAGAACAAAAGTACTGTGCTAATGGATAACTTCTAAAACTCTATAAATATTTACCTTGTCCTATATGAACATAGCAATCATAATTATGATAGTTCATGTATTCATAACTGGGGTGGGTATTTTCCATTGGCAAGATTCATAAATATAATCTTAAACCTGAACACATTAAACAGTGAACACATACAATCTATATCTTAAAACAAAATTTTAGAGTTAAATATTGATAATTATAGATGTGTTCTTTCCACCTAATTCCAAACCTAGATTCAGGTATATTTAGGTACTGCAGCTTGCAAAATGTCTAATGGCATGCATGACAACTAAATATAGAATTATTTATATTACAAAATTCTAGTAATGATATTGTAGCCTTTGAAATAATCTCAGTGAAGAAACATCCCCTCCTCATAAGCCTTCCAAGATTACCAGCTTGTCTGTAGCTTTCACCCCTTTTTGTTATTCTAGTTTGCATAATCTCAGACATCACCTCTCTTGAGTAATTCTCAACAATGTATTTCTGTTTATCATTCAGTTTGTGTTTTACTCAGAATGATCTAAAATAGAAGCTAACACACTGGTTACTTTTAAAGAATTTTTTTCCACTAATAAATAAAAATTGTATTGTAACATTTTATTATAACTTTTTAAAAAAAATATGCAATTAGAGTTGTCCATTTTTATATCGAGATCCATACCAGCTCCTAAAGTTTTTTCAATGGGAAGTCTTTCCAGAGTGTATCTCAACGGGAAGGACTTGCAGCTAAAGGGTCCCCACATCCATAATTTCAAAAGGGTTTTAATCTTGCCCCCATGTGTAAAGGGTGATAGTAATTCTCACTGATTGGGTAGATGCACACTACTTTTTCTTTTGTAAGACTCTGGGGAGTCTTAACTTACCAAAGACCCTCTGAATGGACACACCGAGTCGGGGATTGATGCAAAATGTTAGAGAAATTTATTGATTCATCAGCATGCTGAGGCCGCTCTACATACCAAGATGGGAGAGTGACCCGCCAGAGCACGTTCAGGTACCTTAAATAGGATTTTAGAGCAGCTGCCATTAGGTACAATGTGATTGGCAGAACAGTGTGACTTTTAAACTGATTGGTCTTTAGGGAATGATGTAGCAGGGGCTTAATCAGTCCCTCCCTCTAAGCCTACGTGCTTTCTAACATGTTTCTTCTGTGTGCTCAGAGGGGGGAGGGGACCTTGGTGAGTATCTCAAAGTTCCCAAGCTGACCTTTCAGTTTCAGCTTCTTTTCTTCATGTTCTGTGTTTCTCAGCTCAGTAGACTATATGCATGTGTATCAGGGACCTATCTCGGCATAAGCCTTAGTAATATAAACTACTCCAGAACGTAAATGCTTGAGGCTAAAGATGTTCCTCAATTGGTAGAGTGCTTACCCAAGCACATGAAGCTATTGGTTCCACTGGCAGTTCTGCATGAACCAATAATGGGAGCTCACATTTGTAATCCCAGGGCTTGAGAAGTAGGAAGAGGAAGATTCAAGGTCATCCTGGGGCTGCATGAGACCCTGTCTCCAAATAAAGCAAATAAACAAGCTAACAAACAAAGAAACATGTTTGTTAGCTTAAATAACATTGTAATTTTTATGGACACATAAAATACTAGTGGTGACAAGCTCTGTCTCTAGGATCACCCCGTCATCTGTTTGTCTATCCCTCTCAGGGTCATCCCTGCCTCATGGATCTGCCTCTTAAGATCCCCATTGTTGTCCTCTCTCTCTCTCTCTCTCTCTGTCTCTCTCTCTCTCTCCTTCTCTCTTTCTTGCTCTTGCTCTCTCTTGCACTCTCTCACTCATGCTCTCCAGGTCAACCTTGCTTTTCTGTCTTCAGGTTCATAAGAAGTTTGAATAAGAACTTCATTGGGCTGTTGTGATTAATGGGTAAACCTGAAGGTGCCACTTGCATGGCACCATGTTTTTGTCCCAGAGGCCTGTTACTTTTAGAGCAATGTAGAATCAGGTTTACAAAATATCATCATTATGGAGGCTCTGAATTAGGGCATCAATACAGCTGCAGCACAGAGTAAATCATATGTTAAAACCCAATCATAGAGCTATAAGATGCATTCAATAATTCTTCTGTGTTGTTTTTGTTTGTTTCTGTGTGTTTGTGCTCTTGCTCTACACCACAGTCTACCCTGGAGCTCCCTTCCCTCTTGTCAGTTCACCTGCTTAGTTTTCCTAAGTGATAAGTTCATGGGCATGAACCCTCAGATCCAGTATCTTTTGAGGAAGTATTTATAGGTAAAATTTATATGATATTTGTAGATAAATTTTCTACCCCATATTTTCTCCTCTTCAATTCCTCCCCTAACAGCCAGTATTTTGATGTGTCTGATGCACATCCATTTTGAAAAACAAAACAAATCACCATATCTCCTTAGGGCTGCCTTTTTCTACCTGGG
>JADRCH010000301.1:67073-86528 GCA_019843965.1 Rhynchomys soricoides
TTTTGTAAAGATTGTTCTTATATTAATTAGTTGATAATTTCTATGGCCCCATAATTGGTTACAATCTGGACATGGCATTGTAATGCTTATTCCAAAAATCTTCTGTCTCTATGTTGCCCCCCACCCCCAATTATATCTGATTGGTGATAAAAAACTGATCAGCCAATGACTGGGCAGAGAATAGAATAGGATGGACTTTTGATCTCAACCAAGACATTGGGGGAAGGGGGGAACATTCAACAGGAGGTGATGATAAAGAAGCCACAATGCGATTAACATGGAACAGAGAGAGCCAGATCAGTACTAAAATGTAAGAAACCCTGGGATTTTGGTTGTCAAGCATCCATATTAGTTTAGAGAACTAGAATAGATTAATATTTGCTCAGTTAATGTCTTGACCTGCAGGGCTTAGTTATTCGGGAGGATCAAGGAGGACTAAGCCTGAAAAGAAAAACGGGCGAGAAAGAGAAGGGAGGCTAGGCAAAGTTCCATCTAGGTCTCACTTTATTTTTTTACACACGTTTGCTTTTAAAGAAAAAGGAATGTAGAGGGGAGGGGAAAGGAGGCTTATGGCCCCCCAGCTGTCATGGTTTAACAAGCCAGACCATCCGGTGTCAAACTGTTTTATGATCGGTCTATTTCCAGGAGGTGGGAAGGACAGTTTAGTCTTGAGGAAACACAACTAGTTCTGGGAAGGTCACTAGGGTCAGATTCCCAGGAAGGTGTGAAGATCCTGGCTCCAGGCATCTCCAGCTTATCTTGTGCAAACACAACTGGTTCTCAGAAAGTCTCAGATTCCCAAGGACAGTGTGGAGGCTCAGGCAAATTCCAAGGGAGGGTGTTAGGGCCTGGCTCCTAACAGTTACTGTGACTTCAACTTGTTAAAAGTCTTAGACTAATTTATTTGGGAGCTAGACTTGTTAGAGAAAAAAGTTGTCACTTTGACATTTGTACTAATATTCAAGCACAGAAACCACATGATGCTCACCTCGTGAGATATAGCCTTTTAAGGCTTTTGACAAAATATAAGATACCTTTATGATAAAAGTCCAAGTAATGCATGAGACTTATCTCAATATCTCTAAGGCAATAGGCTTGTTTCATATACTGCCTTAGAGAAGAACTTGACCCATTCCCACTAAAAGCAGAAACAAGCCAAGCATGTAAACTTTCACAATTCTTGTTCAATATACAACTGAATTCCTTGGTAGAGCAAGAAGACCAGAGAAGGAAACTAGGGACATAAATAAAAAAGAAAGGTGCCAAAGTATTCTTTTTTGAAAATGGCATGATTTTACCTATAAGACCCTAAAGATTCTACTAGGAATCCTTTACAACTGATAAGTAGTAGGTCTTAAACTTGGGAGAAAGGGTTAACTGAGATTCCTGTTAACATCAAAATGGTCACCAGCTTCCAGGTTGTCCCAACACCCCTCAGTCCCTATCTGTTATGGAGTCATCTTGGCTGGCATACCCCAACCCCATCCTAAACTGGCCAGCTCAGGGCTGACCTGCTTGTCCCCCTCCCTGCACTGCTCTTCCCTATATAACCCAGCCCTTTTAAGCAAGTGGCCCCTTTATCTTTAGTCTCTTGCCCTCTTGTCTACTGCTTCCCATCGCTCACTCTCCTCTCACCCTTCACCCTTCTAATCATATAGTCAGAATCAGTGTGCCAGTCATTCTTACTCTGGACTCTCCCAGATACCCGTCTCTGCTTCTATCTGTGCTCTTCCTTGATTCTCTAATAAACGCTTTAAGAGCTTAGAGCAATTTATGTCTTTCCTTTCTCCCTTCTTTCTTTCCTTTCTTCCTTCCTTTCTTTCTTCCCCACTTACTTGGTGTTGAGACTTCAAGTGGCATAAATGAAATCCCTTCCTAGGTACTGTGAACCAAGTTTCTCATCTGCCTCCACTAAGGAAAATACTTATAATTTATCCTTCTCAGATCTGTGATGATATTGACTTAATAATTGTAGATGTAAAGGGGCAAACACATCAGCTCCTTCCCCAAGGGGGCAGCTGTCTCCTTAGTTCATTTAACTCGCCACCAGGCCTTACTTTTCCAGAACTTAAAGGATTCCTGCTGAGAAAGGCAAACACAGTGTACCTTGCTGACCTACTTCCCTCTTAAAGAAATAAATTCACAAAACAAGTTACAAAGACTGCTCTCAGCAATCAGGCATCTGGGTCATAGAAAATGACTGGATGAAAAGAAAAGGTCTACGTAAGATGTGAGGATTTAAGAAGTTAAACAAGAAGGAAGGCCCAAATGAGGATGCTTAAATCCCACTTAGAAAGGGGAACAAAATAATCCTGGAAGACAGAAGGAAGGAAGGACCTGGGTGGGAGAGGGGAGAGGGTGGGGAAAAGGGGGGTAGGATCAGCAGGAGGGAAGAGAGAGGAGAGAGGCCAAGAGGGGCAGGAGAAGGAATGGAAATATGCAGCTGCTGGGGCTGGGGTTGGGGGGATGATCTAGAAAGTCGCAGAAACCTAGGATGTGAGAGGCTCCCAGGACTCAATGGGAGTGATCTTAGCTGAATTGCCTAACAGTGGGGATATGGAACCTGAAGAGACTACCTCCTGTAGTCAGACTGGACCTCCAGTGGAGGCATGGGGACATCAACCAACCCACAAAACTTCCCACCAGGAATTGCTCCTGTCTAAAGGAATTGCAGGGACAAAAATGGAGCAGAGACTGAAGTAATGGCTGACCAGTGACTGGCCCAACTTAGGATCCATCCCATAAGTGGGGACCACTCCCTGACACTGTTACTGATGCTGTGGTTGTGCTTGCAAACAGGAGGTTATCATGGTTGTCTTCTGAGGGGCTCTACCAGCAGCTGACTGAGACAGATGCAGATACTCAAGGCCAAGCAATGGACAGAGGTTGGGGACCCCCATGGAAGAGTAAGGGGAAGAATTGAAGGAATGGAAGGGGAGATGGCAACTCCATAGGAAGACCTACAGTGTTAAATAACCTGGGACCCTGGAGCCTTTCAGAGACAGAGTCATCAACCAACAAGCATACATAGGCTGGTCCAAGGCCCCTGGCATACACGTAGTAGAGGGCTGTCTTGACTGTCCTCAATGGACAAGGATGTGCCTAATCCTGTAGAGAAGTGATGTCCCAGGGTGGGAAAATGTTAAAAAGTGTGTAAATACAAGTTGTAGAGGTCTGAGGATGTGAAAGCTTAAATAAGTAATAAGGGTCTATAAAAAGTGTTTTAAGATGTGTAAATCTAAGTTATAAAGGTTTAAGAAAGTGATTTAAACCACCAAATGTGTCAGATTTTATTCCCCGTCTATGCTATTGTTAGATTAATACTTTTAAATCTAATTTTAATGTTTATCAACAGAGATCAATAGCTATCAATCTATCCTAGTAAAGTATTGCTATTATTATAATAGTCAACAAGCTCAAAATTTAAATGATCATCTTCTAAGTATAGACTTGAAAATTGTTTTTTGTAAACAATTCACTTAACTTTCAGAGAGTCTGAAGAATCATATTCTCACAGATTAAATGGCTCTAGATAAGTACTGCTGTCAGTCAACACTATTTCCCTGCCTACTGCCTACTCCTGACTCTGAGGATGAAATCTCTCTCTCTCTCTCTGTTCTTCTGTATTTACCCTCCTGTTTTTATGACTCCCCTCCCCCAAATACCCCAACCATGGGTCTGGAAGGTTTAAATGTAGACACAAGATAAAAATTTCTCCTAAACTCCTTGAGTTTACCTTCTGTCCCAGCATATTTCAATTCAAATGCAGACTGCCTATCCCAGAGGGTGAAAAAAAACTCTACTAGGAAAAATGTTCTACTATGATAATGCTTGGCATAAAATTATGATACATTAATATTTGTTGAAGGAGAAACTAATTAAATTAAACATAAAGGGAAAGATTATTGTTGATCCAAGTATGCTTTATTAAAATTAAGTAAAATATTAAAATCTATAAAGTGTGAATGCGAAAAGACTAAATTCAGAGTATAGATGTTAAGTGCTGACAGGATTATCTGCATGTGAGAATTAGTCTACACTTCCTTTTGTTCTCATGAGGAGTGTAATGCAATAAAAATAATTCAAGCTCTTAAATCTATGCAGAAGAGCCATAATGTAAGACAAGAATATCTGTGAATAAAATGAAGGAAACGGGATTGTGTCAGAAGCCAGTATTTCAATTCTGAGTGTGAGTCTGTACATAGGTTGAGGGTTCCCTCTTCATGAACATGGATAATGTCAGTCATTTAACAGCATAGCCGTGGGATGCAAGCTATGTCAACATGGTCAGAGCAGTCTTAGCCCGATATCAATCACTCTCAATCATAACCCAAGAAGATGTGCTTTTGAGGTTTAGTCTTGTTATGTATCGTAATGATAAACACTAGCTCTTGTTGCCCCATGGACAGGGAGATTCTCACTTATAACCAATAATGCTATGTAATGTCATTCCCCTCCCAATTTATCCCTGATTGATGAATAAAGATGCCTACAGCCTATAGCTGTTCAGAAGAGATATTGGCAGAGTTCAGTTCCATGGCTTGAGGTCTGATAAGGACCATGAGAAGAGAGAGAAGACTTCCACTTCATACCTTTACTGCCCCATAACAAAAACAAACATACAAGCAAGCCAGCAAGCAAGCAAACAAACAAAAAATAACAAAAACAAAAGCAAAAAATTTAATTATCATCTATGCCGGTGAGATGCTTCAGAGATTAGCAACATGTTTTGTTCTTGGAGAAGACCTGATTTCAGTTTCCAGCATCACATCAGTTGGGTCCCAGCTGTGAGTGTGGACGGTACCTAAAAAGCGACATCTAACTTTTTCCTCTAAACTTCACATGGGCAAGCTGTGCTCACATCCACCCATAGTTGGTGTGACCTTCCTTACCTAGTATTAAGGTAAGTGTCTCTACTTTCAGTTGTTAATTTTACTGGCTGGGAGTCAAGGGCTGGCATTTTGTGTTGCAAATTCTATGGCCCTCCTTAGGGCTTCAGATTTGTAAATGCTTGTCCTTTTTCAACTGCCAAAAACATTCAGGTCAGGCAGCTTCTCATTGCCTGAAGGCAACCTAGGAAATGTTCTGGCCTTGTCTTACTGCTGATTGGTAATAATAAAGATCTGACAGGTAATAGCTGGGTCAGGAAGTGCTGGGGGGCAGAACTTCCTGGCAGGAGAGAAAAAAGAAGGGGGAGGGGAAGCAGATGCAGGAGAATCCAAAAGACACTGAAAGATGCAGAAGGAGGAAACAGAGCTATAAGCAGGAAATGAGTACCATGTGGGGAGACAGGTTGGCAGAATAGTTGAAATAAGTTTAGAGCAGCTAGCTGAGAGACTGCCCCCAGAAAAAGCCTAGAGCTTTAAACTCTATAAAACTCTCTATGCCTTATTTTTACACAAGCAAGTGTACAAAATGCCCAGCTATAACTCATGCCCACAACAATGCATACCTCTAATATGGTATGGGGAGCAGCTTCTTTGGACATATGGAGGAATGAGCTGAGAAGTAGACACTGCAACTCACAGCCTTGTCCATCAAAGATAATCTACATAAGCGTCCATCCCTCTTCTGAATAGCATGGGCCTTCCTACCTCCTTAAGTGCAGCCCAGCTTCCTCATTCATCTCTTTGGCTCTAGTGATCCTTAAGCTGTGATAAGAAGTTTCCAGGGAAGTGGTAAAGTCATTGAAAAGCTCTTGGGAGGACTTTATAGGAGTTTTGCTCTATTGGGTGTGGTGCAGGCATAGAGGCAGGGAAGGATGATCCTGGGACTGAATAAAAGGACTAGTTAAGAAATGTACCACAAAATTAGAGTACAGAGAAGTGATGGGAAGACTGGTCAGGGGAGAGAATACTGGATACCTTTTTCTAATCTGCCAACTTTGCAAAACTCGATAATGTTGTTCTCAGGTCAGGAAAATTGTTAAGTGTAGATGCAGTTGATGGGCCACCCTGAAGACCTGAGGTCAATTCTTGAGTCCATGTAAATCTGGATGAAAAATAGCAACATCAAAATGTCATCTGACCTGAAAATAGACACATGTAAATAAATAAATATGCACATAATCACACACACACATCACATGCCCAAAGACATCCACCCACAAACAAACACATAAATGTAATCCCTCAGGCATACACACCTAAGCATACACACCAGGCATACAGCACACAAGCATGCATACTCACACCTACAAGTGTGAGACTGTAAAGTTTGTGAGACTGTGGAAATTTTTTAAAAAACTGCTGCCTTCTTTGAGAACCTAAACTCCTGACCTTGGGGGGTTTCCAGATGTTCTGAACTCAAGGACATTTCTAAGAAGAGCCCTCTCTAAGGGCTCCAAGGCCAGCCTGCTATCACTCAAGACACCTGGCCTGAGCAATTAGAAAGTTCCCAACACCCAGTCCCCCACCTCACTTGTGGTTTTTGAGCTTAAAAGCTGAGCATTTTTGCTGTTGGGGCTCCACAGGACTCTCCTGCATGAGGACAGTGTTGAGCCCCAGCGGGCAGGTTGGTATCCTGAATAAAGCCTTATGCTAATTGCATCAAGCCGAGTCTTTGCCGGTCATTGGGGTTGAGCATCACCTGGGGAGCCCAACACAAGCATATGCTCACACCCGTAAAGAAACTCACCCGTATACATACTCATTTATCCCACACATGGAGAAAACTCCTATGCATGTATGGACACATGTATACACACATATTTCAAAAGGCTTCTTTATAATGCTATGACCAAGTTTTCTATTGTGCACACTTTGGCTAGAGGAACTGCCCCTTTTCCCTGGGATATCGGGCCTGTGTGCCACTTCATGGTAAGCATTGGGTCTATGGCTTCCTTGTTTTTATAATGTGTGGGATGACAACAGGTGTCCAATCATGTTCTCACTTTTAGAATTCTCTGGATGAGAAGACTGAGGCTCCTAGAATGCCAACTGTTCAAACAATGTGGTAGTCAGTGTTACAGCTTGCTACTGCTACCAAGCAACTTATGTCACAGATGGAGGTAAATGCACGGAGTTCCCACAAGTTAGACAGGGGATAGGCACTCAACAATGAGTGACAGGCATGTCAATTCTTACATTCAGCTTAGAATCTCTGTTTCCTCAGGGGGCTCTAGTCAATCTGTGGAGAACATCATCCCTCTGTTCCCTCTAAATCTCTCTCAATCATTGAAAGAGGAGTGGCAAGAGAGAGCAGTGCACTGACCCGGGTTGTGAAGATTTCTTTATGGGCACCTGCATCTTTTCCCACCTATCTAGTATCTTTTAGCTTCTGACAGCTACAGTGATAATTTGAAGTTTTGTATTCTAGAAATTGAACATTTTAAATTGCCAACTGTGGCCTAAACAGAACATCAATTTCACTGTCTTTCAAAGCTTAGTGAAGATGAGGCAGAATCATGAGTATTTGTGACTAGCTTACGTTAATTAGATATACTACCTGAAAAAGAAAAGCATGACTAAGTGTTTATGGAGAAATATCAATACATTTTACATCTCATAGGCTGCTAATGCCATTTACTATGCTCACAGGAGAATGTCAGCAGCAGTCCTGAGGATTTTGGAACAGCTCCAGGGTCACTTGTGTTAAGGAAAGCACATGAGAGATTCTTTCCTCTTGTTAATGGAGAAGTTCCAGCATCTCAGGAGATGTCTCCCGTTTTCTCTAGAGGTGGATTTGTTTTAGTCAGGGTCTCAGGATATACTCCAAACAGGCTAAAAGTCATGGTACATTACTGCCTCTCTTCCCAAGTACCAGGACTGAAAGCATGAGTCACAGTATATTCAGAAAGCTTTTGTTTTTTGTCTTCTGGATGAGTTACTTAATTGCCTTGGACCTTAGTGAGAAAGGAGGAAAAGATATTAGCCACCTTTTGCCTAAAATTTTATGAAGCCCAAGACTTTTATTCTTCCCTCAGCTCTAAATTTCTTCATCCCATGTGCCTTCAGACACTGTTTAAATTCTCCATTTACCTCAGCCAAAAACATATCTGCTTAGACAAAGTTCATCCCAGTAAGACTAAACTCCCAGGATGATAAACAAGAGGAAGACTGACAGTGTTTCCTATCTCCCATTTTCTTCCTCAGTTCCTCTACTTGCAACCTCACTGTCTACCTGGAAAACTCCTTCAGTGTCCACAAAATTAGTGCCATTGTGCTCTGTCTGATGCAAGTCAGGGGAAGGTGATGGCTGAGGAGAAAGCCCTTATGCACTTTACTAAAAATGTCCAGATTCCCCACCTTCTTGCTGCTTTGTGTTTTCAGTCACCTTAAGATTCTATTAGAACTCCAAAATCTCCAGTTCTTTTTCCTGTAGTTTATCTCTGCCAGTCCCCCCAGTGCTGGGAATTGAAGAATGAGGGACTTGCCTCAAGACTGAGCAAACCTAGTGAGACTCATGATCAGGTGCAAGTTTCAAGACTCCTATACTTATGGATTTCTATTTTTCTTGATTTTTAGAAGACTTTATGTGTGTGAGTATTTGGTCTGCATGTGCATTTCTGGTGACAATTGAGGTCTCCATAGTAAGTCTGATCGATCCTCTAGAACTAGAGTACAAAGCCTTGTAAGCCACAGTATGGGTGTTGAAATCAAATGTGATTCAAGGATTGAGTGTGATTCTCTTTAGCACTGAGCTTTCTCTTGAGCCCCATGTACTGTCTTTAAAGAAAGTGGTGCTCTGGAGAGCACTGGAGAGCAGAATGTTTTCTTTCCTTCTGGTCTTTTGACCTAGGAGGATGAACAATTGATGACCTGGATGCTCAGCCTAGGCTTTTACCAATAAAAGAGCTTCAGTTAAAACTCCATTGGCCTGCAGAATGTTGGGCTGGGGTTTTGGGAGGATGTCTGTCTTCAGCTGTGATATGGAAAACTATAACCTCTGTTTTCACTTAGATCAAACAAACAAGCAGCAGGGGTGAGCACAATAGGGAAGTAGAGAATAGAAGAAGTGGAGAGAAAGAGGACTTCTGTTTCTAAAGCCAGGGTAGAATGGGATTGAGGCTTATAGAGAGAATACTACCAATCTGCTTCCTACCCTAGCCTAGTCTGAGACAACTAAGGGTAAGAGGCAGTGGTAAGAAAACTGTGCACTGTAGTTATGGAAGGGCCATCAGTATGGCTTCCATTTGCTGAGTGTTGACTTGTGGAAATGGATGAGAGCTCATTATTCTCAGGCAGCAATTGCTAGTCAGCCCCTGGCTGCACTTGAGGATCCAACAGGGATCATTCGCTACCCATGATATTCACTTCTGTCATTTTGTTTCACACATTTCTAGGCAACCTTGGAATAACTAGCTCAGTTAATAAAGAAAAATTCAGTATTGCTTCCAGCCTCACACCATCTTAGGCAAGGACAAGGACCTAAGAGTCAACGGGTTAATTTAGGAAGCTGGGTGTCTAGGCAACTTAACCATTAAGTTGTATGTAGTCTGGGACTCTGAAAAGGCTTCAATAACTAAGCTGAAGACCATGAGTCTTAAGAAAATAAATGGATGGCAACACCTGGAATATCTCATGCTGCTTTTACAAGCCATGGGTTATCACAGAAAATTTCAGTCCCAGGTGTGAGATAGATACAATGAATTTTAGTCAGGGAGACCTGAAGCTTCCATCCTCAAACAGGTTAGTACTATCTCTCTTGAGTATATACCAGATGTAGATAAGAGCCTACAGTTGAAGGCACTACAGTTTGGCCTTGGCACATAGAAAATTAATCTGAAACTGACCGTCAAACTTCTTCCCTGCTACCTAACATTTTGGGTTCAGGGTGGTGCTATATGTAGTGCTGGGAGAAAAACAGTCATCAGTGTTGTGACAAGCAGTTGGTTTTTGTATGCTGTAATGCTGACCTGCTGGGACAGATGGATCTACACATGGAATCAGGCACTATTGCTCTAATAGTAACCGACACTTTCTGATTGAGTTTTTGGCCATTTCACAGGATGGAATTCATATCTGGTGCTCCAAATCTGGTCTTAAAACTATGCACTGGTACATAATAGACCACGAGGAGATATACTACTTTCATTTTAGAAATGACAAGCTGCTTCCTAATTGTGTTTATGTCCATAGATTAGTGCTGCTTTCTCTGTTAATCAGAGAAACTCCTTTTGTATGGGGATCTGTTAATGCATATGCTTAACTACTTTTTAAAGGGTTGAGAACAACTGTTGAGTGTTTGGCCCGAAATGAGACATTTATATCACACAGACACACACCAGACCTCACCACTCAGGAGGCATGTTGCAACATGACACAGTAATAGTATAAGAGGTGTAGGTAGGATGCTTGCTATGAAAACCTCTGTTCTGAACAGGACAAGCCATTGCACTCATAAAAGCCCAGCAGCTGTGGTAACTTGCACTATGGCTTCACAAGATGGAGTACCTGCTTTATTCCATCATACATATGATAGAAGCTCCTGCTCCAGCCTTAGCAGAAGAGCTACTGATAGCAACTCTTCCAGGGGCAGGAGGAGTCATTTTTCTTTAGGGTGTAAAGAATAGACATTTTTCCAGGATCCAATAGGACATCACAAGCACAGACAGGCAAGACACCTTGATTAAACATAACAGGATTAAAAAAAAAAAAAAAAAGAACAAAAAAACCTAGAAAATGGAGCAGGCCATTTGGCTTCATTGGACAAGGCCCTTGTCACCAAGCCTGGCAAGCAGATTTTAATCATGGGATCCCACGTAGTTGTGGAAGAGACCTGATTCCTGGAAGTTCTCCTCAACTCCAAAGAGACTCTAGCATATATACTCTCACATAGAAACACACAGCACAAATACATGTCATCAACACACACGCACACACACACACACACACAGAGAGAGAGAGAGAGAGAGAGAGAGAGAGAGAGAGAGAGAGAGAGGAGAATCATTGTACATTTAACAAGCTGTGACAGCAGGGTGGATTTTAGAATTGGGGTTTCAGAAGGGCTTAGAAAGGATAGGGGAGGGCAGTAAAGAGTTAACATGTTTAAGATCATTTGTAGATATACAGGACAAGGTCAAAGGATAAATTTTAAATTTTACAACCACAGTGACTAAAAAGCTTTTAATCACAGCACCTGGAAGGCAGAAACAGGTGGATCTTTGAAAGTCCCAGGCCAGCCTGCACTACATAGTAACTTTCAGGTTAGACATTGCTTCTCACTGAGATCCAGTCACAATAACAAATAAGAGAGACAGAAAAGGGGGAAATGAGAGAAAGAGGAACTAACAACTAGGACAAGGTTATCCACCAGCACCTGCCAATCCTACTTGCTGTCAGTGACACATCTCATTTAATATGTTTTTATGATATCTAATAGAAGACAGAAGAGCTTGACAAAACAGTTAACTTTTACTGTAGAATTAATTAGCATTTCTAAGAAACTACAAATATGTTTCAATCTTATTCATTTATATTAATGTAAGTATAAATGAAATAACAGTTTCTGTGAGATTTATAGAGAACAACAACAACATGCTCTAGTTGGCTTCCCTTTTGCAAAGGGCCAGCAACAGAAGCAGTGAAGACAATGTTCACCCACTCACAGGTCATAGTCAACCTTTTTTGCCAGTCTCTCACCTACTATGCTATAATCCTGCCATCCCTTCTACAGGACACTAATTTCATGTGAGTACAGAACTGCCACGTAGGTAAGAAAAAAATGATAAAGCCAATCAGCATTGTGTCCTGACTGAAAACATGGCCCTGATTACTTGTAGAAAGATACATACACACAACAGAGCTGTGTCCTTTGTCTGTGGGAATTTAACCCCCTCTCTGACAATGGGATATTTCTTTTAATCCTCTATGTGTCAGTGTGAAAATTCCAATTCTGAAATTGAAAAAAAGCAGTCTCACAGTCAAGCAGATATGTCTCCAAGTCTGCTCTCTTTCTCTTCTCCACATTTTTCTTTCTGCTTCTCCCCTCTCTTTTTTTAGACCTCTCTCCCATTTTCACATTCCCTCTTTCTTCTCCCCTCATCCCTCCTCCTATCTCTCCTGTTGTCTGCACAAAGCTTCCTCCTTCTTCTAGAACCTGTGAACTTCCTCCTATTCCTAGTCATCATTGTGGTCTTTGTCCTACTTTTAGACCTTGTCCTCCTTGCCCTAGTCCTGATTGTCCTTCTGTTCCTTCTCTTTCTTCTTTATTTATTCTCTCTCCTTGTTTCCTTTCCCTCTTCTTTCTTTCCTTCCTTCCTTCCTTCCTTCCTCCCTCCCTCCTTTCCTTCCTACCTTTCTTCCATCTTTCTTTCCTTCAACCTACCTCTCTCTCACTCTTTCATTCCTTCTCCCCTCCTCCTCTTTCTCATCCTCCTTCTTCTCTTCCTTTGCTTTCTTCTCCATCTCAACCTCCTCCTCCACTTACCCCTGTATGCATAAATCCTCCTCTCTCTGTCTCACTCTCTCTGGATCCCTTTCTTGCACAATGACTTATTGGGCAGAGAAACTCACAGGAGAAATGAGTAGGGACAAGAGTCATGCAATAAATTAAGTCTATTCAGAGCAATGAATGAGAGGAAATAAGGACAAAATGCTAAAAATAGAGTCTTCTATTCACTCTAGGATGTCATCCAGGGTGCACCAATTTATGACAAAACAAGCAGGATGATTTATTGCTTTCCCAACATTATCTCTGCTGAGAAATTCAGAATAACATGACATTGTGAATGAAGTGATGACACTCATATCCAGTGTTTGGAGTGGAATTTCTTCAAACTCAGGCTCCTGAGGTAATTTTTTGAGAGTTATCTTAGAATACCAGCAGTGGTGTCACCATGCCTTTCAAGACCAGCTGGTGATCATTAGAATATGCACCTTACAGGGAGATTTTTATAGCAATCAGTTAAGACATTCTATAGATAGATAGTTTTTAAGTAGTTTTAAGTCCTAGGGCATTTTGTAATTGTACCTTTCAAAGCTGAATTTCACATACTGTCCATATTTATGGGGCATACACCACTACAATGGATTCAGGTAGCATCTTCTGGTACCCAAAATGGATGTATAAGTCTACACATGATATGAAGACTGGGTTGGATGGGTCTGTGAGGACAAAAAAAGCCACGAGTTCCAAGTGAACACAACTAGTGATGCCTGGTCCACCAAGGAAGCCAGATCCAAGGAGCTTCAACTGGCCCCTACCATGGTGTTCAAAATCATTCATGTGTATTGGTGCTCATTTTCTGTGTAATCTTACATGTGTGTACCAAGACACAAAAGGCCAAATTTTGATTGGGAATAGTATATTGTTGGTTAGGCAATACAGTAAGAACTTATGCAATTGTATGAAGTTACAGAAGACTGCCTCACACAACAGCATGTGTCAAGTTCTGAGTATAAGTATACATGATCCCTCAAAATCTAGAAATAAACCACCTGATTGTCACTTATATCTGTCATTACAAGCTGTTTATTCTGTGTGTTGCAGTATTTCAAAATGACAGAATCATTCAAAAGACTATCTAGACAAGTTACTGTGTTTTCTTGAAAATCAACAGAAGTGTGCTGGACATGTACAAACACTTGAAAAACTTGCATGCAGGAGCTCTTTGGGTATGCACAAAGTGCTTCTTCCTAAATACAAAAGGCAACCACTAGAAAGAACTCTCTTGGTTTATTTAAAATAGTTTCATTTATACAATATTTATGTACATCGTCTCTATGCTATGTTCTCATACATCCTGGCAAGCTCAGATTCTCCACACAAACTCACACAGAATTGGAACTTTGAAGAATTACTTTGATAAAAAGTAAAATTACAAAAGCTGTAAAAACACTAGGAAGTGTTCCTTTAACTCCCACTCGTCACCATTGACTGTATGTGCTCAAAGATGCTGATGTGGAATAGCTTGACTTTGTGCAGAGCAAGTTTTAGGCAGGCTGCTTCTAAGAGACAGACAAGAGGAGCCCATCAAGGGAAGTCCATTTGCTTGTATGAATCCAACCTAATGAAAGAAACCCCATTTCTTCTTGTATGAAAAAGAGTTCTTCTTCATTGTGAGCATAACAAAAATCTGGGCCTCCTTTATGGAGAAGGAGGAGATACTCCTCCTCTCTGACCTGCCAAGAGAAAACAACTTGTCACAATTCCCTGGAGGTCTCAGTCTCACTTTCTCAGAACACAAGTGAAGCCGCAGGCCACACCAGTGCATGACTCTCCACCTTAACCCTTCCCTCAGTGTTTCGCTAGGTACTCTGTAAAGAACAAATGTTTGAAATGAACCTGACATGTCCATTTTGGCACATCCTGGGCCTAGGCTCTTCGTTGCAGCAGGAAGCAGGTTTGCTCAAGAGTCATGAGGTACTTAAATAACTTATATTCCAAGACTTACCAGAATAGGTACTAAGACCACAACCTAGAAGGAAATGAGTCCTCATCTTCCATTTAGAATTTGTCAACAGGCCTGTCTTCATGCCTCATGCCTGCCTCTCTGCCTCTCTTCCTTCTTTTCCTTCAAGATAAAGTCTCACTCTGCTGTGAGGCTAGTTTGAAATTGAAAGAAGCCTCCAGCCTCAGTTTGCCCAAAACTGGAATTACTGGCATGAGCCACCACTAGAATGAAAATTTCTAACTATAGAATTGAAGCAAATTTTTCAATTCAAAGATTCTGAAAAGCAGCCAACTAAAATATAATCAAATTTCATGTGCTCAGACCTTGTCACCCAAGGTTCCTTTTAGAGCATGATGTGTTAACACAGACCCTGAATAAATTCCCAGAGACTCATGGGAAGCCAAGGGAGAAGAAATAGCCTCAGACAGGAAGGTGTTTTTATATCATGACCAGGGCTTTGCACAAGAACTCACATGGCTCGATTTCTTCCTTCTTATTCTTCTTTGCTGAGGTAAGGAATTTCTAACATAAATCCTGAGGGAAAACCACCGGATGCAGGCCTCTGTGGGTCTGAACTGCAATGGAAAAGAAAGAAGTGTCTGAGGTGATAGGGCCTAGTATCCCCAAGCAGAACTCTGCCTAGCAGCCTGGGATAGAAATTCAGTCATTGGGATTCTCTGCATGCAACCCCCTCCACATAATGGAACCACAAAATAAACAGGGAGTTTTTTTCTGCAAGCTCTCCCTACAGGTGACTGAGATCTGGGACCAGGGACTTTCCTTTTAACTGCAGTCGATGGTGCAATATTTCTGCATGTGACTGACAGCTTTGGTTTTTGTTTTTTGTCTTTTACTTCTTTCTTTCTTTCTTTTCTTCTTCTTCTTCTTCATCTTCTTTTTCTTTTTCTTTTTTTTTTTTGGTAAAGAAACTTCTCTGTGGGTGTCTGGCCTCATTGGATAAAGTTCTCTCTTAACGTAAGTGAGCAAATTTCAGCTACCTGCAAGCTAAAAGGTCAGAGCAAAAGAAAACTGCTGTGTCTCTCCTCGCACAGGCATGTCTTCTTGGTTCTTAGTTCACATATCCATGTGAGTTGGCCTCTGGATTCTGAGGTTTGGGCTTACGTTTCTTTGTGTCTTCATAATTATTGTCTTAGACATAGACTCACAGAAATGGCTTCCATGGTCTGTGACTACCAGAAATATTTTGAGACAAGCTAATTTTATTCTAGCATGTCTACCTTGAAGAAAGCCTGCTGTGGAAATGTTCAGTCATATGGAATATTTACCAAGAGTTGTGTGGCTATGAGAAACCCCATCAATTATTAAGAGTTTGCACACAGCATGGAAACACACACAGAGCCTTATTTTAAAATCAGACAACCAGGGAGACCCTTGAGACACCAGAATTTCAGGGTACACACACAGAAATTTCTTTATAATCAACTCATAGACACATCCAGAAATATTGCTCCATGCACTCAAGCTGACAGCACCGTCAGGGAGGCACCCTAGTAAGTAGTTCCATAGAAACAAGATTGGCAACATGGCAGGAGACTCAGCATTCTCTGAGGGGCTCAGTGCTCCAGACTTCAGACACCTGTCTAGCACCTCTGTCTTACCTTATCAGTGAGCTTACATATGGCTTATGCAGATGCAGTGGGAACCACTTCTAAACAAAGATTTCCAAGTCAGGAAATTGTAGTGATTCACCTGGCATTTCCATGGTGCCAATTTCCCCAGCCTCCTTGGCTGATGATATACTTGGGGCTGCTTCATCATAGGCTTCCTTTCCTGAACACATCTCTGGTGTGCTGAAGATTGTGGTTAGGACAGAAGGTTGCGCTTCCTTTGATGTCAATGGTTCACTGGGGCCCACCTCCCCACTTTTGTTCTCTTTAGAACAATACAGTTGTCCAAATGGAAAGGAAGCCCATTTGGAAAATCCTGCTATTACTATGTTGTTTCTTATATCCTCTCAGAAGGCCACCTTCTGGGCTATTTCCTCTTCTTTCTTCTTCTTTTTCTTCAGGAAGGAAAAAGTATTTAGTCCAATACCTCAAATCTTGGATGAAAAGTCTTGTCTGCACAGAGAGAAAAAAAAAAATGTAGTTCTGTTCAGGTCTGACATCTCAGGGTCTGTATCTCTGGTGTGGAGGAAAACTCCTACTTTCTCATCACTCAATTCCTGTATAACTGTCTTCAGTAAAGCTAGGTCTCAGTCTTCTTAGTACTCCACTCCATTGTGTGTGTGTATATGTGTGTATGTGTGTGTGTCTGTGTATTGGCTTGTCGGTGTGTAAGCAAATGTATGTGCAAGTGAATATGAAGCCTACTCATTGAATCACATACTCAAGCTTCTATCAATGTTTATTTTTATAACAATTGGGGGAAAGTATACTATGATTTCCAAAGTCACGGTATGCCTGGTTTTATTAATAAGTTTATAGTGAAATATTCAGAATTTGTCAGGCAGAAAATAAACCTTATCTAACCAAATAAAGGCCAATTGGAGGCAAGCTTAAATGTGGCAATATGCATTTCATGAACCTGATGTCACTGCAACTGTTTAAATAAATCATCTCTGGAAAATATTAGAAAGGGTATTTTCAGAATATCCGCAGGATATATAACTGGTTTGGGGACAATTAATACCAATCACCATCCAGATGCCAATACTCGCCGAGCATCCTCAAATGTAGTTTACATTGAGTTCCAGCATTCTTTAATGTCCTCAGGAGTCCTCCGTTATGCAACTGGAAGTAAGTATCACGTGGTCACAGGGCAGACCATGGCTTCTGAGAGCATTTCACCAGACAATTGGCATTCCATGTAAGGCCAACATCTCCAGGGTTTTAAAAATTTGAGCAATATAAAGTTTTCAGTATCATTCTTTAACTACCTGGAGAAAAGGGGTTACATTTCTAACCTGTGACACAGCATTTTGGAATAGAATGGCATAAATAATATACAATATAAAAAAAAAACAGTAGGAAAAAAGATGTTATCACTTAATATATTTGTAATGAGTCTCTCTAAGAAAATGATGCAAGGTGGAAGTCAGCTAAATGCATTATTACCTGTTTCTGATCTTTTCCTTGACTTTCTTCTCACTTCTAGTCTTTGTTTCTTTATGATATTACATTTTGGGTAACATACAAATTGGCAAACTTTAGCATGAAAATACTCCTCCAGAGGTACGTTAACTGTATGCCAGCATCCAGTTATATTGTAATTTTTTTGTTGTTTTGGTTTTTTTTTGTTTTTTTGTTTTTTTGAGACAGGGTTTCTCTGTGTAACCCTGGCTGTCCTGGAACTCACTCTGTAGACCAGGCTGGCCTCGAACTCAGAAATCCACCTGCCTCTGCTTCCCAAGTGCTGGGACTAAAGGCGTGTGCGATATTGTAAAGTATTGATGATGATTATCCTTACCACCAGGAGACACTAACTGACCAACAGTAGTAATTCATTAATTTTATCAATATATTGGTGAATTTTTAAAATTCAGAACATAATTTTTTGAAACCAGTCTATAATATGTCTATAATAATTGTTTATCATTCTTTAAATGATTCTTATATATTGCTTTGAAAACTCATTAAAATAATTACAATTTGGTGCAGGAGAGATAGTGCAGCAGTTAAGAGCATGTACTGCTACCCATGCAGAGGAACTGAGTTTGGATCTTAATACCACGCTGGGTGGTACCTACCTGCTGGTAACGCCAGCTCCTGGGGAAGTTATTCCTCTCTTGTCCCTTGAGGGTTGTACTCACCTGCACATTTCCCCACACACATACCCATAATTTTATATAAACTAATTCTTTAAAAAATGATTTAAAATAAAAGAATTGAAGTTTGGGTTTGGCAGTATTATAAATATATTTGCTGACACCTTGTCATCATTCTGAGTCAAACCTCTCCAATAGCTGCACGTGATGAGCATGTTCCAGTCAGGACTAGATTATTTCACAAGTGTCTTAACTGAACTTGAGAAAAGCAAGCCTGGGGTTGGCTCTGGGCAAAATGTCAGTTTTATCATTCTTATTCTGTAAGTAAATGCCTGGACTGTTTCATTCCCATATCTTCTCCTGGTCTCAATGCTGCTTTCACTCCCATGCCCAGGGTTATCTTAGTGAATTAGACTTTCAGGATGGTCGTTAAAATTTTATTCTGGTCTTTGCCTCTGGCTCTTTATGCGAATGTTCCTTCTGCCTAGAATGTTTCTTTTCTCCACACAAATCAAACTATTTCTCATCTCTCCGAGATGTACTCCCTAATGCTTTCCCAGATATGTCTGGAAGTTTTATATGTTTTGACAGTTTTCAATTAAAGTCTGTACTATGGTACATGAAAGAAATGAATGATTTAAATGTGGCACACATATTCTCATTACTATTTTAAATTATTATTAATAATGTTATTGCCTTACATTATAATATATACTGTACATTTTAAACCATAGTTTATTGGATAATATTGAAATGATCAAGCTCTCTGTATTTGGAAGCATGAAATCAAACGTGTTTTTTTCCTTACAAATCCAATCTTTTCATCTGACGGTGTAGACAAACCATCTGCAGAATGAACATAACTCAGAAGGAGTCAATGATCTATTAAATATAATAGAAAAACCAATTACTAAATTTAATTTGTTTTACATTTCTGGGTGTTTTATTCCTTCTCTTTCTCTCATCTGGGGATAATTCTAAGCCTCACGTTATACCTTTTCTTTGTTTGATGTTCAGCTAACATTTGTTCTCCCTGTGTCTTAGTATGATAATGCAACCTTTACTCAGAAATCTGTGTCTACCTTTCTCATTTAAGTACCATGTTTAACATTTGGAAGTCTCACACAGACTTATTTCTGTGAAACAAAGGGAAAGAGCAAGGTCACTGAAATAGTTAGAGGTGTGAATGGAGATCAGGGAAGAAATCTGCTGTAACAGCTACTGAAGACCAGACTTTTAATTGCATTCTGAAGGATATACTATGATATTTTAGAAAAAGGAAATAAAAATCACTATGGAGTTTGCATTTTACATTTATCTTCTAATACTTTTCCTTTCTTCTTCTTCTTCTTCTTCTTCTTCTTCTTCTTCTTCTTCTTCTTCTTCTTCTTCT
>JADRCH010000301.1:86538-249481 GCA_019843965.1 Rhynchomys soricoides
TCCTCCTCCTCCTCCTCCTCCTCCTCCTCCTTCTCCTCCTCCTTCTCCTTTTTTTCCTTTTTGGTAGCTTTTGTGAACCTAATTTTTCAAGTCAGCTCACAGAGTTTAAATTTCAGTCTTGTAACTCTGGAGCTAACATACTTAATTTTTTTACAACCTGAGTACAAACTCATATCATATTAAAATGATAATTTTGTAATAAAATGATTTTAAAACATTTACAAAGACTTAACACATAACAAGCATATGGTGTCAGGATGACATTATTTGCCTGATCACTTCAATGGGCACTTTCTAGACAGTTTGGGTTGTTATGGAGTTCATTGATTGATCTTACAGGGATGCAAAGCCAGTTAGCAGGATGATCTTGAATCAGGAAGCAAGTGAACTATTTCGTACCTTAAGTCAGTCATTCTCTGAGCTGTGCTTCTGTTACAGTATCATCCAAATCATGTGGTGGGTAAAGTTGGGATAGTATAACCCATTTCCCTAAATTTTTTCTCATTCAGATATTTTTTCTTTCAAATTACATTAATTTTTCTATGTCATTGCTTATATGATATCTGAAGTAAATAAAGCCACAAATGACATCAGGTAAATATAGACAGTTCTTGGGTAACTTACAGTACAAGCTAGTAAAAAAATATACAGAGAAGTAAGTGAAACTTGAAGACTAAACTCTTTGCTTTTGCAATAGTTTAGATGTAATGTGCTTTTTGTCCAATAGTGATGATTATTTTGACTATGAAGATAAATTTTAAAATACAAAGATTTTAAAGTATTAGCTGCAGCATCTTAAAATCTATGTGTTCCACATTAAAACGACTCAGATACAAAATTAAAATATACACCTTTTTAGACAATGTATTGCATGAATATTGCAGATGAGTATCTTTGTGAAGAACTGAGTTCTAGTGCAGGTTCTCTCATAGCACATATTTCCTCCAATGTGTCTCTCTTCAAAGTGCCAAGAAGGTCATTCCCAAAGCCCTAGTCACTGACATGTGTTTGGAAAATTAAAATGCCACATCATCTCACTTTAATTTCACTCTATTTCCCTATCTGGAACTTTTAACTTCATGAGGTGAACAGTGGGGTTCCTGAAGTTTCTGGCATGCTCTTTCATGATGCTTATTACTCATTCTTTATTGATGTATAAATATACCTCAATTCATAACTTATATTTTTATGTTACAGTTACATTTCACTGGAAAACTTTCTGGAATTGTAAGCCAATTACAGTTAATGGAACAAGTTTCAACTCATGTCTAATCATTTTGTACATTTGAAATGTTACTTTGTATTGTTCTTTCTACAATCTGTTTGTATTAGTTTTACTAATCTCAAGCCTTTCCCATTGTTTTTCAATTCTTTTTTTCTGTGGGGTCATCGAACCCATACCCAATTATCTGCTGACACTTCTGTGCTAATGGGATGCAAAGAAGAGGACTTGAGTTTGGGCTCATCTCCCTCATTCCATCTCTTGGAACAATTTGGATTATACAATGGTCACATGGCCTGACTTACCTATCTATGCGGAGGGACATAGCATTTATCAGACTATTTGGGCCAGTGTTTATATCTCTGGTGCATCTGGCCATTAATTGTGCTCAGCCTCTTAGCATTCTGTGGAGGAGAGAGATCCCATGTTCTTCTGCAGATCCTGTGCTGTCTATAATTATCCATATCTCAGTCATTTCCCCAAGAACCTTAAGCCTCATCTTCCAGAATCTGGCCTGTTAGAATACCTACTCCAAAGCTAGCAGCCATGGAACCTTCCATCTTTGTCCTCTCTTGTTATTTAAAAACAAATGAACAGACAGACAGCCAAAAAAACTTAATGCAAATGCAAACATATTTGGCTGTTGTGTCACTTTTCAAATCATTCGCCCTTCTGGATACTACTCAGTTCTCAATTGTGCATAGTAAGTATCCAGCAGTGGGATGTGTTAATGATAATGTGGATTCAGTGGGTCAGTTTCCCATGCTTCAGAAAGTATGCACATTTCATTCTCCATACTGCAATCTGTTCTCTATATACACTGTATCAGTGTCACCTGTGGATACTCTAGTTGCCTCAATGCCTGAGTTATTAACTTCTACAATGTAGCAAAGCAAAGTCAGTGTTTCCTGGTTTGTTCCAATAAAGAAGTGAAGCCTTAAGATTCCCATCTGATTTGTTGTTCTACCACAGTTAAACCCTGGCAATTGGAATAAGCCACTGATCATCTTGGACCTTGAATTTCCACAGCAGCTTGCACTGAATCAATCCAGAGCTTTAGTGTGTACATTCCTCAAACCACTGCTTTAGAGCTGTTCATTTTTATCATTTCAGCAAGTCTAACCAAGTGAATAGAAGCCCTGCTTTTGAGAAATTGTGGAGTGGTTTTGACTGAAGGACACATGACCTTAGAGACTGCCTGGATTCAAGAGAGAAGCCGAGAAAAGAAAGATTTTATTGAACATATGGGAACTGCAGAAGGAACTGGAGTTCCTATCTAACAACATGCTGGTTATGGAGGTTTTACAGAGGGAGAAAAGACAGTATCAAGGCATAAAACGCTACCTTGGAAACAGGGTGTTCTCATAAGTAGTGAGTATTCTTCTGTCCGACTCATAGCACACTAACTAATCCAAGCTGGTGATCTTCAACAGCAAATCATTATCTAATTGATTGTTTATTATTAAGAAACAAAGAGGTGGGCTGGAATGTGATCCATTGGCTATGAGCATGCAGGGCTTTTACACAGGACCACAGTTCAGATCCCAGCACCCAATCGGGGGGCCCCCAACCACCTTTAACTACAGCTCCAGAGGACCCATTGCAGTATTCTGACCATGAATACTACACTCACGTGCATATGTTAACAGAAACACAAACATGCACATAATGAAATCTAAATGAAACAAAGGCATCACAGATGAACATCTATTGCATTGGTCATTGTCGTCATTAAAACACAGATGCCATGAGTTGATCTTGGTGTTTTCAGTTATCTGTCCCACTAATGCTCCATCCTTAATGGTGTATGCTACTTTAAACAAATTAAGATACCACAAGATATATATATATATATAAAATTTGGTTTTCAAGTTTGGAAGAAAAGCTCTTTCAATTACCATAGATAATTTATACAGAAACAAAATGTATCTGAATTTTTAGTAAATATGTTTTTGTTGGGAGAATAAATAGAACACAGTTGTATATATTCAAATGTATCAATCACTTCTTACAAAGTATAAGAAAAATGTTTACATTTTGATTCAGCGCAGGCAAATTAAATACATTTTAATAAAATATTATAAATACCCTTTAAAAAAATTCATACTCATTTAAAAATAATCCAAATATTTAATCTCTTACAGGAAAATATCTAATACCAGTGATTTTATGGGAATTAACTTCCCTGAGTCATAAGGTAATTATTATTGTTAAAATTTTATATTATAGTTTAGAAAACTCAACTTTTTTCTTGTTTATCTTATATAATAGCAAACAATAATTTTAAATATACATCAGATTATTTAAATAAAAACAATATGTTTCCTGTTTTGAAAAGTAAACATTGTGTGCTTTTCTGAATAAGAAATTTTCCACAAGTGCATAGTTGAGAAATGAAGACACAGTATTAGACTTTCAACCCTTCTTCATCACTTCACACAAACCTCTTTCTCACTGTCCATCTTGATTTTATTGGATCAGATTTTCGTCTTCAATTCTGCACTTTTGCATCCTAAAATAATATTTGAAAACAAGCATAGAAGTTTTTCACTAGGGTCTGAAAATAAGTTTTAATTCTAACATTAGAATTTAATATAAGAACATGAAAGAAACAAAACCACAAATAATCAAGATAAAAATGTGCAAACAAATTGAAATGGCAGTTTTCACAAGATGAAATAAAAGCATTCAAAGATGTGTGGAAATGTTCAACATCTGTAGTCATCTGGGGAAGGGAATCAAACTTCACTGGGAGTCATCTCACAGTGTCACAAAGCTCTCACCAAGAGCCAAACACCACCAGCATGCTAATATCACTGAGGAAATGTGAAGTCTCTGGGTGCAGAGCCTCATGGCTTCCAGCTGCTGGTGTGGTTTCAGGAGATTCTATAATCTTTGAAATCATGTTTTATCTTGCAGAAGTATAGCATTATGGATGGACAGTGAAGTGATATTTAAGTCTAATCCCAACACTGAGAAAGCCATATTATTCTGTTAGTCAAATCAAGCTTTGTCTTTATTTTTTTTTAAAAATATTTTTTTGTTTTTATTTATTTTATTTTATTTTATTTATTATAAGCTTTGTCTTTGTCTATCTATTTACCTATCATCTATGTATGTATGTATCTATCTATCTATCTATCATCTATGTATCTATCTATCTACTGATCTATCTACTGATCTATCTATCTATCTATCTATCTATCTATCTATCTATCTATCTATCTATCATCTATCTATATACCCAATTTTGATTCCTCATTCTTTGTACTATAATGTTAATCCCAAGAGCATTCCTTGTCTATACTGTGATCATAGAGATTGCTCTTCAGCTAGCCAGATAGTAACAGCCTATAATCTTGGAAGCCCATAATAATGATGGTATTTAGACATAGAACATAAGCTTTGTTGGTTTTAAAATTCACTAAAACCTATTCATGCATGTCCTCCTTTGCACAGGGACTTGGTAAATGTTAAGTGTCAAAAATTTAAAAGAAATTAGTCACTGAATAATTGAAATGGTGATTAAAGTATTCCTGGAGACATAAGAATTATTTAAATAATACATTGCTATACAAGGAGAGAATCATTTTTTTAAAGGGTCTTTGAGAAATCAAATATTACATTAAATTTTTTACTTTATTGTGCTAGATTTTGTAAAGGTGCTATGTACAGATAGTACTGATTTCTCCTACTTTTCTCCATCTCTTCCTCCTTATCTTCTTCTCTATATGACTTGGTAAATGAATGATAAATTTCAGTTTCTTAATGTTTTCATGAATATTCATGTTTTCATAAATGAGATTATAATATTTATTATAAATACTGGGTTTATAGATGAGTGTCACCAAACCACTCATACATTACATATCAAAGGTAAATTTTATTATTATATATGAGATAAGAAAATAACATTTATAATCACTTTATATTAGATGAATATTCTGTTTATTAAACTACAAATGAAGAATTATTTTAATACATTAAATTCTTTGCAAGAGTTCTATATGCAGGGAGTCTAAGATCTAGGTGTAAAAAAAGTTCATAGATGACCAATTTTCTTCTGTATCTTCATATGTTAAGAAGTAAAGATCTTTGATTTATCTCCTTTAAGAGAAGTAGTCCTATAATGTAAGCTTTTGTGTTTTGCCATGACAAAATATCTGCCACTCATAACTTAAGATATATATATATATATATGCTCATATTTGAAGACAGTTATAATCATATGGCAAGAAAGCACAGTAGTTGGAGAGGGAGTGGTCTAGTTGTAGTTGCATAAACCTAGTTGCATGGTGTCTGCAGTGAGGGAAGCAGGTACAGCTAACAGTCTTGCTCAGCTGGATTGTTCCTTTTCATACTTTTGATTTATTTTAGGGTCCCAGTCCATCAGATGATGTGTCCATATTGAGGGTGAATTTCTGTCCTCAGGGCAACCTCTTTGAAAAGACTTAAGATATGTTCCTACAGGTGTATCTCTAGGTGATTCTAAATCCATTCATTTTGTCAGTGATGTTTAACTAACATGGCCATACGCTCTCTAAATCTAATTATCTCCAAACTGCCCAGTTACATGTGGTATTCATTGTGAGATTCACCAAAAGCGTAAAAATCCACACACTGTCAAACAAGATATAGGCTTCCAGCTTGTACTTTGGGGATCACTACATTCAGGACACAGTTGAAACTAGCCTTTGCCATTGAAAATTTTACTTCTCTACAATGTCATCTTAAAATGTGAGACTCAAAAATATGAAGGAGTTTGTTATATATAATGTGATGAGAATATTATCAGGGCAGTAAAAGTCATTCTGCTTGTATGATAAAATTTCATTAGAACTTGGGGGCTGATAAACAAGTAACTAGGGACACACACACACACACACACACACACACACACACACACAACACACACAGCCAGAAAATGCTACTGAGAACTATGATCCTATAATGTTCTCCAGAATATTTATAAGGAGAATTAGGCAAATATCGAAGTTCATATCAGGCTCTTATTATTTGTATTTTTTGGCTAATATCCACTTATCAGTGAGTATATACCATGCATGTCTTTTGGGTCTAGGTTACCTCACAGGATGAATTTTTTTTTACTTCTAGCCAAAAATAGAGAATACCCATGATATAACATATAGACTATATGAAGTGAATCAAGAATGAAGGCCTGAGTGAGGATGCTTCAATCCCACTTAGAAGGGGGGGATGAAATAATTCTGGGAGGCAGGGAAAAGGAGGAATGTGGGTGGGAGAGATGAAGGGGAGGGGAAAAGGAGGACAGAGTCAGGTATGGAGGGAGAAAGGAGAGAAGGCCAGAGGGCCAGGAGAATGAATAGAAATATGTAGCTACAGGTGGTAGAGCTTGGGGGCTAGAAAGTCCCAGAGACCTGGGATGTGAGAGGCTCCCAGGACTCAATGGAGTTGAACTTAACCACAATGCCCAACAGTGGGGAGATGGAACCTGAAGAAACCACCTCCAGTAGTTAGGGCATCCACTAGAGGGATGGGTTCATCAACTTACCTTCAAAGTTTTAGGTACAATTTTCTGCACCCAGGCTTAGCACATCCCATCTGACTCCCAAGGCTTTGAGAAATCCTAGAGATCTACTAGTCTACAGTGCTTCAGTTGAAAGGTTAAAGATGCTGGGTACCAATGTCAGTGCAGGAGTACAGAATTCTCAGTGATGTGTCTCTTGGATGGTCCTAGATCCAATCAAGCTGAAAATCAAGATTATCTATCAGAGGATATAATGTTTTAGTTTGAAAATACCAATTCCAGGTTACATTGCACTGTGCAGTAAGTATGGTTAATAATGGCACATTTCATTATTTTAAAATAATAAGAGCTTTTAATTGTTTTCACATAAAGCAATGACAGATAGTTGAGGTAATAGACTTGCTAATTAAACTGATTTAAACTTTTGATAATGTACACATTTAACATTATATCTTATTAATCCTTAGAATCGTTTTTCATTTAAAAGAAACTCATTACGAAGAAACTGAGAATATAAATTTAGTGTGAGCACTGGGATTTTTAAGCCCTAGCACTTCGTTTGACAGCAGATATCTTTCACCGCAGGGCAACCATTGTCTCTGTTGGTAATAGCTCCCAGGAGACATGGTCTAGACAGCTCACAAGACAACATGGAGGAAAGACAGAGCAGTAGAGCAGTGGAGTGTTTAACAAGGGTCTCAATACATTGTCAACTTCACTTGATTTAGCATTACATAAGTAATTATAGGGACATACCTCTGGTTATGTCTGTGAGAGACTTTCCAGAAAAGATTTGCTGATGGAAAAGGTCCAGAGTGTGAGAGGTATGTGTCTCTTGACATGGGAGTTGGTGTTGGAATAAACAGCAGCAAAGGCGACTAGAGGAGTGTATCTATTTTTCTTTGTTGTTGGGCTGCATGGTACAACACTCTACTGTACCAGGCTCCCATCCACGTAGGATGAACCCTCTGAAACCATGAGCATAATAAATCAATCCACCTAGTAAGTTATGATCACAGGCCTTCTATCATATTGTCACAAATGTAACAAGTGTACAAAGTTATCCATGTAGATATATAGAAGTTAATGCACAAAATAATGCATCTTATAAATAGGTGCTTTGTAATTTCTTTATACACATCACAGGAGTATTTCCTCAGCTGAAATCTATTGTTTGATTTTTGTTTTTGGTTCTTCATTTTTTGTTTCCTGTTACTGTTTTCTGAAACTTGGTCTCATTCCTTAGCTCATGTCCTCACAGGTGCTGAGATCACAGGCCTGAACCACTACACTAGACTTTCAAATTATTGTTCTAAAACCTGAAAATTCTAAGCATTTTTCTTATGGAGCTTTCTTTGCTCACCAAGCAATGGTAAACTTTCTGAACTACGTGAGCCCTCTAATAATCAGGTAAAACAGGTAACCTATGTCCTTCATGATAAAAATTCAGCTTTACATTTCAGTGGTAGGACAAATTTCTTATTGCCTGGTACAGATTTAGCCATATGATTTGGAAGGTAGCTGGGCTCATTTGTATACTGATATTTGCCTTCAGAGCTATCAGGCCACTCCTGCAAGAAGCTAACACACAGAGAGTAATCTTGTGTTCCAGAGCTGTCTCTACCTTGACATTTTTCAAAAGCATGTGGAAAACTGGCCCTTGGGTCGTTCTGGCCTGAGATTCATGTTCAGCTCATCTTCTTCTCTAGATATTTGCATCATGAACTTGGCAAGTCACTTTAGTTACTGTTATTTCCACAAACTTCCAATCCTCCTCCATAACAACATAATGAAGCAAGTGGAAAAGAACAGTGGGTTTGAAAGGGTGTCTGACATTGAACTCAATTCCAACACAGGCCTACTCAGAACAAGTGATTTAACCTTTATCTAAAGGACCAAACTCTTTGACTAGAAAATACTAACTCAGTTCCTGTAAAGTTGTGATTTTATACACTTTATTAAAATAGCACCACTATTATATGCATATTCATGAAATCAATGAATACATTGAGTCATTGCTTTACTTCTCTGTTGCTGGAAATTGGGTTAAATATGTTTTGTTTTGTTTTTTTTGTTTTTTTTTCTTCTGTTGACTTATTGCTAACCTTAGAGCTCAATAAAAGAAAGTGCTATGGCACACAGAGATCCAGTCAGATTGGAAATCCAAGGTGCCAATTAATGTCAAGCTAAGAATAGGGAATCCGTCCTGAGCCATGAGGCTGATCGGTATGTCATACTTGCTTTGAAAATGATTCCAAAAATGTATCAGTCACATAAGGAAGTATATTTTTCAAAGTTCATGAGTACAATATAATTAAAAAACTGTTTATCTTTTAATTATTTATGTTATTTATGTATAGTTTATTTTGCACTTTCTCTTTTATTCCTAAAGGATTAATAGAACTAATTCTTTATCTTGTTTTTGTTTGGTCAATGTTTCTTTATTACTAGATCTTTACATTTTCCACACACAGCAATGACAGATAGTTGAGGCAAGAGATTTCACACACACACACACACACACACAAATATACACACACACATATATATACCTAATCTACGTATGTGCCTATCCATCTAACCACAGTAAGGATTCACATATTTGTTATGAAGGAAAAATTACCTAGATACATACAAAATTGAAAACAAAATTACAAAACTTTGTTTTGCAAGGTAAGTTTGAATTATAGTTTGGGAAGTAAATACTTTTATGTAAGTTTGGCACAGGGTGTTACCACCATTATAGCACCAATTTTATGTTACCTGTCCAATGTACCTAAAAACTAAAGCTATGCACCATACTTCTGATAAATATTTAAACTTGATGCATTTACTGACTTCCTTTCCTCCAGCTCATTAGGCATTCTCTTCTCTCCTGGATGATTTGCATATTCAGGTCTCTCAATTTGAATGCATAGTATATAAATATTTTAAATTTAATTTAAGAAAAATCATGAGTTTGTTTCAGTAAAGTAAAAACACATTTTGCTTCCTTCCTTTCAAATCTAGAATTGACCTAATTTTCCTTTTCAATGGCTGTTTTAGAGGTGAACATTTGGATCACTGGGTGCTGGGGATTAATAGGTCAAATTTGTTTCTGTGTGAATGTATTAAGGAAGAAGATTTGAAGTTTTAAGTGAGTGGGAATTCTTGAAGCATGAATAATAAACATGAGTTAAATTCTATCACTAATTAATTTTACAATTCAAAATAAAACTCTCCAGGGGCAAAGCTCTGCCTTACACAATCTCTCACTGAAAATCTGTGAATAATCTCAGTAGCTTTGTGTAATTTTTCAGGTACATCTAAAACTTATAAAATGGAAATAACTGAAATGAATACATTTTGGGGAGATATAGGGAACCCCCAGATGCTCTCATCCCCTGAGCACTAGCAAGGATATGGGTGGAAAAAGTAGTGATGGGGTAGTTGTTGTGTGGTTACTAAGATCATGGACCAGAGGAACAGGTCTCTCATATTTTAAGCAAATCCCATTACAAACCACCTGTAAGAGTACAAAGGGGCTGGGTGACTTAAGCTCATTTTTCTTTTCCATAACTGTAAAGTTAATATAGATTAGACTTCACAGTCGTTATAAAGAATAATAATATAAACTGTATAGAGACATTTAAGAGTATATAAATACGTATAAGATTGAAATAAAGTGCTGTTTGACTGGAAATGCATTGCATATGGACTTCTGGGCATGAACCCTCTAAAGTTCACAGAGCAAAGTATTCAGCAGTATCTTTTAGAACTGTTCATCCTGCCAGGATTAAATCCCCAGGTACATGACAACTACCTATTCTGGACTCTCATTACTTCCCTGGGTGGCATGATCATCATACCTACATAATTAGCAGGATCATTTATTGCTCTGAGAAGTATTCTGATTTGCATATTAAATTATAGAGTCAGATTTGGTTAAGTATTTTCTTTGGATATAATTTGATATTAACTCTTGAACCTTAACATAAATAATTTCTCTTCTATGCAAATCTTCAAATCTATATCATATGCTAAGAAACTTGTACATTCTATTTACCAATACAGGTTGACTTTCATGATCAAGAACACAGACCTGGGTGCTAGAGAGATGGCTCAGCTATCCAGAACAATTGCTTCTCAAGCAGAGACCCAAGTGTTTGTTCCTAGCACCCACGTGGCGCTCACAACCAACTACAACATTGATTCCAAGGGATTCAGAAGTCTTATCTTTTTCCTCAGGCATGGACCTGATATACAGCTACTCATAATAAGACACGTAAATTTTTACAAAATAAATCTTTTACAAAAACAATTCTAGTTTGGGTAAAAGGAAGGTTTTATTAACATATGTTTTAATTTTCAACTTTCTTTTCATAGTTGACATATTTTCTTTTAATCTTAGTCATATTGACATGATATCTTCTCATCTTTTCTTCCTAAAAAATATTCTTTTGAGTTTCGGGTCCTCAGTAATTTGTCAGCTATGAAAAGATCTCAGGTCTACTTCACCATTGATAGACAAATTAGAGAAAGTATTTAATATTCCATCATAAGCAGTGATTTTCATATTCTTTTCATAGATGAAGATATGTTTCATAAAATCTGGTCCAAAATTCAGGGGATTTCAGCACATGTAAGTTAGGCAGTCATCTTATTTTTATGCTATATAAATAGAAAGGTGATATTTTAAGGGGAAACCTTTCATTTATCTATAAATGTATCTCATTAGGTTTCATGCATATTGTCACTGTTTTGCAAGTATTTAATATAAAAAATTTGTTGAGTTTAAGCATACAAATATGCCCATAAAATTCTGACAAAAATCATGGCCAGAAATAAATCCATCTTTTCCCCAAATTCCATCCTGCCCTTCCCAAGTCTTCTGAGATGGTAGAGATAGAGAATATTCCCACCTCTGCAGCTTCTATGCAACAACAGCATCACGGGTGTTGATTGTTCAGAACAGAGGCATTTTGGTTAAAACAATAACCTACTCAAATAGTACGTCCTATTTTAGAGGAAAGAACTAAGACTGTTTCCAAGCCCTCCTGTGTGACAGTGACAGGCTTTTTAATGAGGATTAAATTCTGTTTTTTCACAGATTCCACACCCAGTGATCTAGCAAAGGGTCTGTCAACACAACAAGAAAACCAAACAGATGCATGAGTTTCATAAAAAGGAATACCCATGAAGATCTGTATGGATCAGAGCCTCAGATGCTGCCAACTGTGTTCTTAGGTTGGAGTGTAGGATAGCTATATATGAGAGGAAGACTGAATATTGGTGAGAAAGGGTTGTTAGGATTAAACAGATTTGAGATCTTAAACTGTCTTCCCTTGTACAACCTGTTGGCAATCAACACAGTATTGTTATGCTAACAAACTCTTTGCCTACTTTTGTCATTGGGTCTGTAATGGTCTTCAACATATTTTGTATTCTGTATTAAAAGTTAGTCTTCAGTCTGTTGCTGATGTGAGGTGTTAGAAAATTGAAGACAAGTGGCTCAGTCATTAAAGGTGAGACTCACAATAAAAATGATAAGAAGCCTGATACAAGAGTTTCTAATATTTCAGGATGGATTCAGAGAAGATAGTGAGACCTAACACTTCCTCTCTTTTGCATCTTGGACACATGATGAATGGGTCTGCTCCATGCTGTATTCCAGCTATTGTATACAATCTTGCCACTTTCCCAAATGCACCAGGTGAATCAACCATGAACTGAAATCTTCAAAACTATGAGCCAAAATATACCTTTACACTTTATACTTTACATGAGTAAAGTAGTTCATTAGTTCATTCATGAGTTCACTAGTTCATTCATGCATACATTTACTACAGTGAAAGGCAGCTCAGCTTGACACGGGTATGAATACTGCACTCTCCTCACAGGAACTGTTATTTAGGAGTCACTATAAGTGTAGCAAAACACACTGCTAGGTTTTTCAGTAGATAGCATCAAGTGGTTCTCTGAAAATTTTATAGAAATGCCTCACCTTTTAATGTTCATGGTAAGAACTCACTAATCCCAAATGATTATATCATGACTCTGTACAAACCCACTGAAGCCACTTTGTGAGAAATTCACATCCTGATCCACAACAAATCCTTTTCCTTCCTGTTCTGGGACATCTCCTAGGAGAAGGGGTGATCCATGTTAACACACACAGCTTAACAAAATAGCAGATTCTTCTGGCAGCTCTCTATGAGGAAGTTAGCACTTGATACATTCTACATAGGTATTTGGAAAAAGATGATGGCCCGTTTACTGGCTAGTTTTGTGTGACAACTTGAAACAAGCTGGAGTTATCACAGAGAAAGGAGTTTCAGTTGAGAAAATGCCTCTATGAGATCCAGCTCAAGGCATTGTCTCAATCAGTGATCAAGGGGGGAGGGCTTCTTGTGGGTGGTACCATCTGTGGGCTGGTAGTCTTGGGTTCTATAAGAAAGGAGGCTGAGCAAGCCAGGAGAAGCAAGCCAGTAAGAAACATCCCTCCATGGCCTCTGCATCAGTTTCTGCTTCCTGACCTGCTTGAGTTCCAGTCCTGACTTCCATTAGTGATGAACAGCAGTGCAGAAACGTAAGCTGAATAAGCCCTTTCCTTTCCAAATTGCTTCATGGTCATGATGTTTGTGCAGGAATAGAAACCTTAAGACAGTCTTCAAGCAAAAACACAGAGTTTGGACAAGATATTTGATGTGATATACAACAAAAAACTGGTGAGTGTTAAATAAGCTATTTTGAAAACTATTGTTATGGGTAAAATGTTTTGATCAGTTTCTGAATGAGATTTTTTCAGTGCATGGGACTGTCTAAGTGGTAGTGTAATTTCCTTCTACTTCTGTGATCTGACGATTATTTTTAAAATCCATCACTTTCTCTCTCATGTATTTAAATTCCACAAACATAAACAAATGACAAAAACAAGATAAGAAACATCCCATGGTTTGTTAAATGATGATAATTATAATAATCAGTTCATTTCAACTACTAAAATGATAAGTTGTTACTAAGATATACAAATGAAATCAGGATGGATTTTTATTTTTTTCTGAAAATTCAAATATCATATACTGTTGAAATGAAGATCCCAAAATATTAACTGAAACAAGTAAAATACAAAAGGCAACGGCAATGAGCCTGAGTGCTATGAGACAGTACTGCAGGTTCTGTTGTAGGGATTCTGTTTTCAGTATAGCTCTGAGTCATGAAGTGATGTCAATAGATAATGAAGGGGAAGGCTACCTAGGAAGAAGACATCAGACTCCACCTCAGAATGTACTCTGTGTGTATATAGTTTGGGGACTGAAGAAGATAAGGTGACTGAGGTCATTGTGCCCTGCGGTGGTCACGATAACTACAAGTTTGCACAAGTGTAAGCTGGGGGATCCTATAACATTCAAGGTCATCTAAGACAAATGCTTAACAATATAAACAAGAGTTCCAGAAAAAGCCTGTTCCTGTCATTAAACCTTCTGGAAGACTGCGCAACTGTTTGTAACTACAAGGATGTAAAGACCTGGAATGTTGCAGGCCAAAGGCCAGTCATCTTTGCCCATCTTTATCCTCTTCAGTAGTCATTTATTGACCACCTTTGCATGTGACCTAAGATCCTTATGAATATTTTTGGTAGATCCTTTGGAATGTGTAACAGTCACTTGACTGTCACTAAAACTTAAGCTAAGAATGTCTTCAAATGGAGTCTGTGCCAGCACTAGAGATTTACTAGCTATTCTGTCATTCACATACCTGATGCTTCCACTCTCATGCATTTGAAAATCGTGTTGATTTATGACTTTATTTTCTTTTGATCCTATGAAAGCTTCATGAAATTGCTGCGTGGTAGAACTTGGAATTTGGAACAAACCATGTTTCCAGTCCCTGGACACTCATATCTGTCTCCAGAATACCTTATATTCCTTTTGAGATGACAATTCTATCATCTATATTAACACAGTTTAATTTTTTCTTCAGATAATTATATTGAAGGCTTTTTTCCCAGTAAATTCAAATGTGATTATAGAAAGTTTTCATTTTAATTGGCCCTGAATATATAAAACTCTATTAAATGAAATTCAGTATACTGCAAGCAGGTAAAGTTATTCCATAATATTATACCTATAATTTTGCCATGGAACTGATCTGGTATGTATTATTTAATAATTAATCCTTTGTTTTCATTTGATAAAAATTCTAATGTTTCTCTAGTAAGGAAGTTTTATTCACACAAATAGACATGTGAGGTTATTAAACAATCCAGTGAACACAACTGAAATTGAGGATTTTCTGGCCTTAATTGAAAGAAAATAATTATACAGAATACAATTCTAATTTGTTAACTGAAAGAAAACAACCTATCATAAATATTCATATTTACTGTATTTACTTCACCATAGGGAAAATATAAAAACTAGTATCTTATAGAGATCTTAGTGAAATTTCCCTCAGCTCTTCAGTTAAAGAAAAGCAGAAGTAAATAAAGAGAAAAAATAAATAAAAAAAACCACAGTGAATGCTTGGGATATCCTCAGGATGTTTACATTTGTAACTTTGGGTCACTATAATTCTGCTTAAACCTCAGCTATGGGAAGTGTGAGCTGGAGAGGTGGCTCAGTGGTCAAGAACACTCACTGCACTTCAATGTGACTCAAGTTCAGCTCCCATAGCCTATTTCATGGGACTTAAAATGCTGCGTAACTCCAGCTCCATATTTCACACTGTTTCTGGCCTCTGTTGATACTTGCTCATATGCAGCTTAAAAACTTCCACATATATGCATAAATATAAAATACATAATTTTAGTAAAGAATTCAGAGATGGAGTTAGTAAAATGGCTCATTGGAAAGGGTATATAATGCACATTGTGAGTATCAGAGTTTGAACTCCAGTTTTTACAGAAAAGTTGCATATGGAAAAGCAAGCCTGCAATCCCAGGACTAAACCAGAGGAATTAGGCAAAAAGTTCTGGCTTTAGATATGAAGAAGAGAACTTACCTCAAAGATAGAGAGAAGAAAAAGGAAGATCCTTGAATTCAATCTCTGCCGTGCACATGTGGATACATAGATAAGTGTGCCTACACATGAATAAATACACACATACACACAGACACACACACAAACACATACACACAGACATACACACACACAGACACACACAGAAACACACACAGACACACACGTTCATAGGAAAGAGGAGTTCATTGAACACTATCCATCTCTTCTGAAAACCCCAGTGTCTTATATGGGAACACAGGGTTACATCAATAACAAGACCATTCACCATGTAAAAATATGCCAGGAGTGTGAACCTTGATATTGCTTGAGGGTGAGTTGTAGCTTCAATGCGCATATATTAAGTAAAACAAAAAGTTGATGTCTCCAATGTCATTTTTGTCATGAACCAGGATTCTGTACCAATGGAAACTATCAGGAACTTAATCATTGATGTTAACAATAAATAAATAAAACCTTGAATGTGCTGGCTAATCTATGTTCAAAAACACTACTATAGTTTATAAAACTGAAGTACTCAAATGTTGTAAGACCTCAGTGCCCAGTTTCTTGAGCAAAGCAAGACTTTTATAGAACCTAGTTTATATCTTTTACTCCCTTAAAGATGCATTTAGTGTCTCATGGAGACTACTCACAGAAAGTTGTGTCTTTGACCTTGTCTTCAGGGTCAGATAACCTAACTTTCCAAGGAAAGGTTATTAATTATTGCTTACTTTCCACATCTACACATATCTTTTTCACGGGTGCCAAGGTCCAGAATGTTCACCTAAGTGAGTTCTCATTTGAAGTAAACATAAAATTGTAATTTGAATGTGAAGTATATCATAACCTTTCAACAGCCCAATTGGTAACTGAAATCTTTTAACTGCTGTGGATATCATATGACTAATGTTTGTCTATGTGGTTGAACAAAGCATTTCAAAGATCTGAAGACTTGTTCTGAATCTAGGGTTAGTGAATGTGAAGCAGCATATGATTATCTACTGATGGAAGAGATTTGGTTCCTCTCAGCCATTTTATTTGGAATCACTGAAGTGGGATAAATGCTTTCTGGTCTTCCTGTGTTACACCAGTCATCTCTGATCTTATTCCCTCAGAATTAAGTATTAAGGACAACTTAGTTCTTTAGATGTGTGATGGCTCAGGAGGAGGAGTGCTGCCGAGTATTACACTGGTCAGGTGTTTGTCCCTGGATAATCCCAACAAAACCGAATGAAGAAAGATGAAGTCAAACAAATAGGATTTACTGTTACATTGGATTACCAAGAAGTGGTAATTTATTTCATTTCTATGACACGCTGTGACAAATTTCAAATCCACATATTTGTCTGAAATATATTCTTCTGATAAAATATCAGGCAGGTTGTCATAAAACTATTGCTGACCCAGAAATAATCTTAGTTTTTAAATATACTATATAGTATCAGATAGAAAGACTAGATGATGATGAAATTTACAGCTCCCGTTCATTTGTGATCAGTTCATGCATAAAGTCAGGAAAGCTGGGGCTTGGCAGGTCTGTAGTTGTGGAGTAAAACCATTTTTTTTTTTAACAAGGTTAAATTGCTATAGTAACCTTCATGTCTTGTCTGCTGTTGAAAATAAACAAAAACAAATAATTTTATGTGACCAAAGAAGAAATCTAGTCCACAGCAAAAGAACTAGGTTTCAAAACAAACACTATACCAGATATACATGGAAAATTATGTATCTTTGAACATTGTGATTCTATATTTGTCCTTTTATGTAATTACCAGATTGTTTGTGGTGTTATAATTCAGAAACTATTTGTGAGATGGAAAACAATATAATATCATTGCCAACTTTTAAGTTTATATATATTTAATTATGTGCCTGTTTATAATATTTAATTATATTTATAAAATTTAAATACACACACATATATGTACGTTTATGTCACATTCTTTGCCCTCCCCAACCTCCTTGCAGTTGCCCTACAGTACAATAGTGACAGGGCAAACTCCTATGGAACTGACACTTAGTGCCTCCTGACCAGCATTCTCCAACTGTCCCTTCCCCCTACAAGTCACTTCTCGGTTAACCATGCTTTGTTCTACAAACATTACAAAGTTCTGTGCTGAACTACCTTTGAATGACTCCCCTCTTCACTAATTTTCTAAGTAAGCATACAAACAATAGCTTCATTATGGCGTTTTCTTCCTCATGGATCATGCTCTTGTTCTTATTTACCCGTATTCCTCAGTATCTATCAGTGCACCCACAACCTGTTTGCTTGTCTGATTTTCCTCCCTAAATAGTCCATTGTTTTTTTTCTGTATCAAGTTTATTGGCTCACCCTCACTCCATACACACACATGCGCGCGCGTGCGCGCGTGCGCGCGCACACACACACACACACACACACACACATATCTGTATGAGTCTGGCTTACTTGACTTAGCATAAAAGTTTTCAGTTACGTAGATTTTCCCATAAATGTCGAGCTTTTCCTCTCTCTCTCTCTCTCTCTCTCTCTCTCTCTCTCTCTCTCTCTCTCTCTGTGTGTTTGTGTGTGTTCTTGACAAAGAGTTTTTCTGGCACTCCTGGAATTGGCAATGTAGATCATGCTGACCTCCAGCTAAAAAGAACCCACTAACTGCCTCCCAGCTGCTGGGATTAGAGGAGGTGATTTGATTCTTTACATAATTCTAGTTTTCTTTCTGTTGCTGGATAAAGTACTTGAATCAAAAACAGCTTGGGGAAGAAGTAGTTTTTTAAGCTTACAATTTACAGCCTACTGTTGATAGAAATTAGGGCAGGAATTTAGAGTGGAAAGCGGGTATGAATACTGTTTTTTGGCTGGCTTCCAAGCCATGCTTATTTAACTTTAGTACAAAGCCCAGGACCTCCTTCCCAAGGAATTGTGCTCAGTAGGCTGGGCCCTCCCACATCAAATAACAATTGCTCAACCATGTGCCAAAACTCCTTTCTAAGCTGGGCAATCCCACAGTTGAGATCTCAGGTGACTCTAGTCTGTGTCAAGATATCACTCAAGGCTAACTGATACATTTTAATATGAGCACATTTTATGTTTATTCTTCAGTTATGGGAAACAGTCTCATCTATTTCCCAGCTCTTTGAAACAGTGCAGTACTAAACAGATGGGAACTCTCTCTGTGGAATGCTGACTTAGAGTCCTTTAAGCACAAATGGAAAAGGTGTATAGCTGGGCCAGATTTCATCTTTATTCTTAGTTCTTCAATCACCTCCATACTGATCTCCATGGATCAGTTTATATTCTCACTGATTATCAACTCTCCACTTACTTTTTTACAGATCTAGGGGGGAAAATCTACATTGTCTCTTGAATTCCAAGATACTCAGAAAGCTAAAACAATCCTGAGAGAAAAATAACAACAGACGAATCACAGAAACATAGTAACAAGAACTGTATGCACTGAAAAACAAAAGGGAAAAATTATGCAGCAGAGGAGGGTCTTGTTACCCATCAGGGAGAGGAGAGGCCCTTGGGCCTGAGGGTGTTAGATCCCCCAGCATAGGAGAATGAGAAGGAGGGAAGATGAGAGTGGGTGGGTGTGTGGGAGGGTGGGTTGGAGAATATCCCCATAGTGTCAGGGGGAGGGTGGAGGGAATGGGGAGGTTCCAAAGGGGAGATCTGAAAAGGGGGAAACATTTGAAATGTAAATAAAATATGAAAATAAAAAAATAAAGATTGCTTAGCAGTACATTAATTGGATATACCATAATAACTCCTAGTTTGTCCCCATTGTGTTGAAAATTTGTATTAGATCCAAATTTTGAAATTACAAATAAATAATTTTATATAATTTAAAAAGAAAAAAGAAAAGAATTATGAAGCCAGTAAAATCTCAGTCTCTTTTATGGTCTCTAGTGCAGACTAACAGCACTCTCAGGAAGTGCAACTTTTTGTTTATCTATAAGACACTTACACCTGGCCTGGAACTTACACCAGGCCAGGTTAAGCAATATTCTCCACAGTCGTGTATGTACTAACTGATCCCAGATCCTTGATCATTGGATTTTGCTGATTGCCCCACCTGGAGGCAGTGTGTAACTGTGTCTTCTGAGTGCACTTTCTTCCTGGTTCTCTTTTACATTGTCTCCTGATTTGTTTAACTCATTTATTCTCAACGCCTGTTGTATCTTTCAAACACTTGATGTTCTTCTTTTTTCTATAAAAATATAGTTTCTCTAATCAAGCCATGTGAGCCAGTATGACTTCTTCCTCAATATAGTCTTAAAAAGACAGTTTCAGCCTGTGCTATTGTTCCAATGTCATTCCAGTTTACCATAGTTAATGTTAAAAGGTTTCTGGCTTTTTTCAAAGTTGACTTATTTAATACATCTTTTGTCCTCTGTAAAGGGTTGTTAGGTGTCTTTTGAAGCCTTACACGTTGAGTTCAGTGTGAAGTGGCAAATGCATAACCCTTAACTTCATACATTGTAATTATACAAGACAGATTCCCCAGGTGCTCTGTAAAGAGAATATTAAGTCACAGATATGTGAGCACAGCTCATACATTACCATTGGCTACAGATTTTACAGTTTTATATATATATACTATTGCCCTTCATCCACACAAATAATGTTTTTTCCAGACATTTAGTTTTCTAATGCAATCATATCTGAACATGCATAGGTACTTATGTACATAATACATGTGTGTCTGTGACAATTAGATAAAGAGATGACAGTGACCTGTGTCTGTTGAGCTTTCATTTGCATTCAATTAGGTATTGGAGTCTCCACTGGCTACCTTCCTGACAGGGTGTTTGCAGGAAAGAAAGCTTGTGGAGTTGGAGTAAAATGTAAAACTACCCTGGGATTACTGCTATATTTGTTCAGAAATTGCTTCACTGTGACAAAGACACATTTCACAGATGACTCTAGACTAGAATGTCACATCTACACAGGGATGAAAGCTACCAAAGAACAGATGGCTATCTGTAAGCATGCATAGAAAGGAGCACAGTCTTTAACCTTCCTTTCAAAAGACAATGCCATATATACCCCCCTCCTCAGTTATAATTTTATTCCTGTCTACCAAAAGTTCTCATTCTTCGATTTTTTTCCTTTCTCTCTTTTTGAGAGGACTTGCATACAAAGCAAGCAACAGTGTAACTTCACTGATTCCTCACATTATCTATTCCTTTGTAAGTGGTACCAGGTTAAGCAGGTGGAGATTCATAGAAAGCTTACATTTCATTGCTGTGGAGGATGCACACACTCTTGTCTTCATTGTTAAAGAGAAGCTCCAAGCCACATCACCATCTGCAAGTAAACATAGAGTTTGTATTTAGAGGTTGCCTTGCATGCTATCTTTAGTGATATAAGTCTTCTAATTCACTATATGCAAGAAAAACATGGTATAAAAATTGTTATTAGTGCTCTGTGCAACCCCAGCCTGCTAGTCAAACATTCTATACCATATTTGATCCATGCACTGACTTACAAGAACTATCTGTGAAGTCTGATCCTTATGTAACTTAATATTCAAATGTTTAACATACTCCTTTCAATTTTTTATCCACAAACTTCTTTGTTCATTGCAAATTTTGACTTTGAATCCATTTTTGCATTCTTCTAGGTAAATGGTTTCACTGATCATCTGACCCAGAAATATTAGGGCCAAAATAAAAAAAGTTCTTTGTTGTGTTCCTTAGTTGATAAGCACACAATTTAAAATTAAAGCCAAGAATTGCCTTCAGTCAAAACTCACAGTTTTCTGAGTGTGTGAATGACAGACCAGTATAATCCACTTATCATGTATGAGCTGTTGCATCACCTCTCCCTGCACATTTAATATATGCTTTCATTCTCTGTGGCTTATATTGACAAATATAAGAGTTAGTAGCATTTTAGACTTTGAAGTAGACTAGTGGAATATTTCTTTATTTTTTTCTACATACTTTTAAATACCATGTTTCCTCCTAGCTTCTCATCTCATAAACCTCACAGATCACTTCTAAAACCAAAAAGGAAATCTGCTTTCTCTTTCCACATTCTGTCCAAACTCAAAAATGGGGTTTATATGGGAGTTGACATCTCTCTACTTGCCGTCTTTCCCCATGACCATATGTGTTCTCTAAGCATTGAATGCAGTAGGGTCCGTTTGTCATTATTTTGATTTAAGGCCAGTCCTGGACTATTACTAAATGATAAAAACTTCACAACAAAAATAATATTGTTTCTTCTGTCACCTTGAAACCCATATCAAAAAATTAGAATGTCCCCACCTGATCGAGTCCATGGCCACCTGCAGTGACTAATGGCACTCTACATATTGGCAGACAGCTTTTATCCACATTGCATGTTAAGAGAGGTCTCTGCAGCTGTGAGAAAGTCACTTGGGGTCATTCCTAGAAGCAAGGGCATGGTCGGCACAGATGCAGATTCTCTTCAAAACCTCATGGTACTAGAGATCTTCATTGTAAAAATACTATATTTCTAGAAATAAATATCTAACTTTTCTTTACCTCTCTCACCTTGATTCTGACTTGAAACCGACACTGAAGAATATCTTTAGGCAACCTGTCTCAAAAACAGCTCATATTTCTAATAATACTAGACTTATATACTTGGTAAAATAAGCAATTGTCTTTGTCTGTCATAGAGTAAATAGCAATGTTAAACTTCTACCTAGATTTTAGATTGACATGATAACATTAGTTCATTATACAAAGAAAAATAATAATTTTCAGTTCAGCCTAGGAATGCTTTCTTGTTTAAACAGTGTGGTAATTTGCATATCTCTAAGGAAACATAGTGACTGTATTGGAAATTATCAAAATAAATGCAAATTAGCTTTGACTTTTCTGAAAAGGAAATTGAGAAGAAATTATTTGTTAAAATCAATTACACAATAAGAGCCTCTTCAAGTTTGTTTCTCAGCTTATTAACATCATATCAACAATGCACAGTTTTATTGCCATTATTCAGCCCTGTATTTTACATTACAAAAATTACTATCAAAAAGAAACAGTGAAATTAGTAGGGAAGAATAGGCATTTTCTTGCAGTGTGTTTGGGATGACTGACCAAGCATTTATAAAATAAAAATTAAAAAACCTGTTGTGTAAATCAGACAACAGTCTAAACCATAGAGAAAATAGCCCAAAAACAGTGAATAAAAATGATGAACCTGTATAATGTCACACATATACATGTTTGGGGGCTGATCATTTGATATTGGATACCATTCCCATCATTCCTCATTTGCCTGTAGCTCACTGTGTAGGTGTAGGATTGAAGCCTCTTGAGCTCTACTCTGACTACTTTGTCATGTCTCTTGTTATTCCTGTTCATCTCACGGTTAGGTAGTCATGTTAGTGAGATTTAATGAATGGAGCTTCTGACATCACTAGGAGACACACACTGTCACAAGCAACTCCATACTCCTCAGTCTCATACCATCCTTCCACTCTCTCTTCTAAAGTATTCCCTGAGCCTTACGTGTGGAAGTTGCTTTGGGATCTATTGCTCTGCATTTTAGTTGTGGTTTTCTGTGCAGACTTGGCGGGTTATTTTTGGGAATATACATGTATATACATGTATCAAATGATTAAAGCAAAAAGAGGCAGTGATTTCGAAATGAAGCAAGGAAGTTACATGTGGGGGTGGAATTGGAAGGTGGAAAAAGAAGGGGGAAATGATGTAATTATAGTCTCAAATGCAAAAGAAATAATTAAAAACAGTGAGCCTATCTGTAGTATTAATATTTTAATAAAATCCCAGAGCAGGGTTGCTACCTGCCTCAGCCTCAGTGGTTTATGTTCCTGAATGAAACAAACACACACAGCCTTTTTATTTTAATATAAAATAAGCAGCACAATAGCTGGGCAGCTGCCTACCCTGCATTTTGTTAGAATCTTCCTTCCACTGATAATTCAAGTTACTACTTACTAATTTCCGTGTTCCATTTCTCTTGGCCCCTTTATATGGTGGTTCTGGTTCTCTGTCCTACACTCTTCTCAGACATGGCATCCCCTTTTTTTCTGCTTCTTCCCAGTCTCAAACCCTGGAACCCTAAATCTCACCCCTCTCTTCTCCCCAGCTATTAGCTGCTGGCATCTTTATTTACCAATCAGAATTAATTGGGGGCAGGTTTTCAGAGACTATGTGCAGACTCTCTCATAAACTAATTTGGGGGACCCATTTAACACTAGAATACAAATAGCTACACCAGATCTACTATAAAAAAGAAACAATTGTAATTTCATTGCATTTACTTTCTTGTAACAACACAAAAATAGTACTGACTTAAAAATTCTCCAACTATTATGCAAAATAGGAACAGATATCCATCTTATGGAAATAATTTTAAGGATAAAAATATAGAAAATGGACTAAAGATTTGACATATTGTTGCAAAAAACAGGCATATATTTCTAAAACAATCAAACAAACATTTTTCACTGTTTTAAGATATATGATTTTTAATTATTTTATTATCTCACATCAGAATGTGTGTTTATGGAACTCAATCAATCTTATATTTTTCAACCCAGTTAAATCAGATAGCCATGAATAAAAGTATCGCAGGATTTTATATTTTTAATTGTTAATTATCAATCCATTGATGATGCATTTGTTGATAATAAAAAATTTAAAAACCAGATATTATCTACTTATCTTTTATATCCTCAAGCGTTAAACCTACTTTTGAAAATTACAAATGATATATGGATATACATCATAGAGGTAGGTGGAATGCATTTGTCTTAATCAGGGTTTTCTATTCCTGCACAAGCATCATGACCAAGAAGCAAGTTGGGGAGGAAAAGGGTTTATTCAGCTTACACTTCTACACTGCTGTTCATCACCAAAGGAATTCAGGACTGGAACTCAAGCAGGTCAGGAAGCAAGAACTGATGCAAAGGCCATGGAGGGAAGTTTCTTACTGGGTTGTTTCCCCTGGCCTGCTCAGCTTGCTTTCTTATAGAGCCCAAGGCTACCAGCCCACAGATGGTACCACTCACAAGTGATCCACCCCCTTTGATCACTAATTGAGAAAACGACTTACAGCTGTATCTCATGGAGGCATTTTCTCAACTGAAACTCCTTTCTCTGTGATAACTTCAGCTTATGTCAAGTTGACACCCAAAACCAGCCTGTACAATTGACCCCTTGTCAACTTGATACACAGAAAGCATTAGAAAATGTAGAATTGATAATCAAGGGAAGGAAATGACTGACCCCTCTTCACCAGGAAGGCTGGAATCAATATTATCTAACAACCCGGTGACCTTTTGCTTTTCTTCACATGAATTCCCCTAGATTCTGAACATTGTTTATGGTGTAATCCTGAGCTTTTTCTCTCCCTCAATAGAACCCATTCACATGAAAAAGGTGGCATGTACTTTGCATTCTCAGTATACTTACTAGAAACCCTTCCTCCAGGGTCAGTTACCCTGAACACTTTCTCTGTGAATAAGAATTCATTCATATCATCACAGATTCTTTGCTAAAGAGAAAAACTTTGCAACAGAGTTTCTATATAGCCATGTGTACATGACAAATTTTTCTAAGGTTTTACTTTGTTTAAATGTGTAAGAAAACTAAACCACTTGGTCATATTCTAGATGTTTTTTTGACCATGATGCTTACAGAAACCCCAACACCCCCCCCACATGCACGTACACACACATTTATATACATGAATGTATATATACACACTTTTACTCATAATCCCTACACACATAAAAGCAAACACATATAAACACATATGCAACAAGCAAATATGAAAAGGAAAAAATGGAGCTTAGTGAAAAAGAAGAGAGAGAAGGAAAGGAGAAAGTGAGATGAAGTATTTCAGAAGAAGGAAATAAAAGAAATAAAAAAGCACAGGGTTTTGTTACTGGGTGGGATTTGAGTCTATAATCGAGCTTCAAGGCTCACTAACTTTGGCAGGGACTGTATCATGTCTACCACACACAAACTTAGATACACGAGATCCCAGTGGTCAGCTCCCAGTTTCTGAATTCTCAGAGACAGAAATGATCTCTGTTCCTATCTCTGGTTTTATTTTTCTAAACCCTATAATTTAACTATCATGCACCTACATGGTTTTAAATTATTTTTTATTTTAATTAACATTAATCCATCGATATTTGCAGGAGTATGACACTGCTTCTCTGTAAGAACCACATTCTGACTAAATTTGGGAAAACAATATATCACTGTAGTATGTACAAAACTTCTTCTGGTATTTTCCATCTTAGGTGTGGTTTATGTTCAGTGGAGGATGCTAAAAAATCTCACAGCAAATCTGGAGATGACAGAAATGCTAATCATACAAATGGAATCATTGGAAGGATGTATCTGAGCATAGCAGTGTACTCCAAGAGACAACACAATTATTATGTGTTAGATAAAATTTAAGAAAGCTAAGAGTGGTTGCACAAGCCTGTCATTCTGGGATTGACAGCTAAGTCAGAGATTCATGAGCTCCATCACAGCCTGAGCTTCGTGGTAAAACTCACATAAAAATCAATGAACTAATACATATTAAAACTTTCAGAAGGATTATAAATTATATTAGCTACTTTAAATGTATTTTATTTTGGAATTTCTCTCTAGTTTCACACCCTTTTAACTTTTACATAATGATTCATAACAGCTCTTTTATTTTAATTTGAGGAAGTAGTGGACTATGCCTATAGAATAGCACTGTTCTCCATCCCTCTCTTCCTGGCTTGATCACAGTTACAGATCACATTTATGTTTATATGACAAAAACGATATTATGGAACCCCACAACACTAATTCCCTGAGCTCAACCTGACACTGACTCCCTTGTTTGGACCAAATGGCCAGTTGGCTGAAAAGCACAATACACTCATATTTTAAATGTAAAATATGGGGATATTTGATATTGTTTTGTGTTCAGCTACTGCTGGGTCTCTCCAGTCAAAAGGAAAAGAAGCCAACAGTCGTGAAGACCACAAGCTGGAATAAACTCAAATTAGCCATACAGTGTATTATGCATCTGTGTCACCCAGCTTGAATGTAACCACTGTGCCTTAAATCTGAGCTGCTTCGGTCACCATCCTGGAATCCTCATTATAAGCATTCATTCTCACAGGAAAGGGCAAGGCTGATGGTGCTCAGAAGCCTTCCTGAGATCACCAGGCACCCATTTCCCCTCTCCATAATGTTCTATAAGCAGGAAACAGAGAACCTGGGACTCTTCCATAGTGGAGCTGCCTATTCCTGACTCGGGGATTTCTGGAGCTGCTGTGTTCTTACACCCATGGCCCTGTAAGTACACCAACTAAGTTGTCACTTTTACAACACTTGGAGGGAGTGCTTTAATGGATTTGTCAGTGATCTTCCTATATGGGGTGAATGACATTTCCTTCTCTCACCTTCGCACAGTGTATTCTTATATGAATAAACTGGTAGTAACTTGATCACATTTTTAGCACTGATATACAGATGGCTTGGTTCCCTTCAAACTCTATTCGCTGACTCCACTTGCTCATAGGCCATCTGAAGGCTGAGTGTCAAGATAAGAGAGATGCTTTAGATTTGGTTTTCACTAACTTTTGTGCTGTCATGCTTTTCTCTGGATATCTGTATGTGTTTGCATACGTATACAGCTGATGCTTTAGTTACCAAGGCTTTTATATTACCTTTTAGAGAAGGACTGACCATTATCAGACAGCCAGTTAAAGGCATTAAAAAGATTGGCTCTTGAGATTGCACATAATTGGATGGAGTTTACATAATGATTCTTTTGTAATGGAGTCCTCAGGATCCAGTGCTCTTATTTCTGAAATTCATTGCAGAAATGCGTCTCTTAAACTAAGCCAGTGATGTCCTTAACTCAAGCACATTCCTTCCATGTCTGTGCTCATTTAACAGATACTTCAATGATGTCTGCCTCTCCTTTACTCAGTTAGGAAAACATGATGGAAGTGCTTCAGAAATATGCTTAGAGACACTAAACACCATGTATTGACTTAATTTTAATCAAAGCTATGTAATTATGTAAGCTTAAATTCTTTTTCCTGGCTATAGTTCTCTTTTTATTTATTTATTTACATTTCAAATGTTATCCCCTTTCCTGGTTGGTTTCCCCTCTGCAAACCTCCTATCCCATCCCCCCCTTACCCTGCTTCTATAAGGATCCCTCCCCACACCTACCCCCTCCCGCCTCACCACCATAGCATTCCTCTATACTGGGGCATCAAGCTTTCTCAGGACCAAGGACCTCCCCTCCCATTGATGCCAGATAAGACCCCCTTCAGCTCTTTCAGTCCTTCCCCTAACTCCTCCTTTGGGGTTCCTGTGCTCAGCCTGATAGTTGGCTGTGAGCCTCCGCATCTGTATTGGTCGGAATCTGGCAGGGCCTCTCAGGAGACAGCAAGCACTTCTTGACATCCACAATAGTGGCTGGGTTTGGATGGATCCCCAGGTGGGGTATTCTCTGGATGGCCTTTCCTTCAGTCTCTGCTCCACTGTTTGTCTCTGTATTTCCTTTAGACAGGAGCAATTCTGGCTTAAACTTTTGGAGATGTTGGGGTGGCCCCATCCCTCAACCAGGGGGGGCATGCTTAACCTTTGGATATGGTCTTGACAGGTTCTCCTTCCCCTTTCTGTGGTATTCCAGCTAATGTCATCTGTGTGGGGTCCTCGGAGGCTCTTGCTTTCCTGGCATCTGGGACTTTCTGGTTGCTATCCCCAGCTTCCCATTCCCCATTGCAACATATGTCTGTTCAATTTCCTGGCTCTCTGTACATCTCCTCCCATACTTGATTCTTCCCCTCTTTTTCTTTTCATCCATCTCTTCCTCTCAAGTCCCTCTCACCCTCTATTTCCCTTGATTATTTTGTTCCCCCTTCTAAGTAGGACTGAAGCATCCACTCTTTGATCTTCCTTCCTCTTGAGCTTCATCTGGTCTGTGAATTGTATCATGGGTTCTAGTGATATCACATCATTTAAACAAAAATTATGGGTTTTGACTGATTATTGTTCACAAGTCAACAAGCAATTGGTTCATATAACACCAATCAATATCACTCTACAAGAAAATTATTGACCACCTTCATATCATAATTGTATCAAGCAGCATATCAATAACTGAATAAAAATAAGCAGAGTATGTAATTTTAAAAGACATGAGGGTAAAATGTCCTATTATATCATCTTTCAGTCAAATTTGGTTCAGAGTGGAAAAACAAGGGAGAATGATCTGGCTGGGGAACAAAAGCAGCATTACAAACCAATTATACAAGCATTTAAAAAATGTGATTAGTTCATACCTTACTTCTCACAGCACACACACACACACACACACACACACCACAAAAATCCAACAACAGCAACAACAAAGTCACCGTAAAATCCTCATCATTCCCTTCTGTTTTCTGTGACAGAGCTAGTCCTCACAAGTTGTTCTTTATTCTGAAAATTAAGTGATCACGATGCTCTAACATATTTGCAATATCAATGGGGGAATATCCTGAAAATTTAAGTTATAAAGTCATAACTTATTACACATATTACTTATGTGTCAGTATGTTGAAATTTCAGGAGGTTTATATGCAAGATTTTATATATTTACACCTAGAAAGAGATAGTTATTTAAAATACAAACACAACAATTAGAAGAAAGAATATACAGAATACTTTACACATTATTGAGAAAATATTTAATAAATGGCAGGATAAAGAAAATGATAGCTGAAAGGAACAGAAAGTAAATCTATTAGAGTAATCCAGTGTTCTAGTGATTGCAGATCTTAAAGGTTCTGCTTCATTTTAATATTCAATTTTGTCTCTCAATAAGACATAGCAAATAAAAGGCAAGGTAATTTTATCTATTTTATATGTAGTGTTAAAATAAAAAGTATTAAATCAATTTACAAATCATAAATACATTTTGAAATACACTTTCAGTGATAAGAAGAGAGCTAGCCTATTATCATGGCCTGGGACTGTGGATCGCTTCATGACTCCTAGCTCCAGACACAAGAGCAGCATCCTGTGTTCAGGAGCTGCTAAAGAAATCTTCTTGATGATTGTATGCTGGCTGCCACACTAGTGAGAACTTAGATGTCGAACAGGTGACAGCAGATTCCACAGTTGGACTTCATGGGCCGGAGTTTCTGCCTCTCCTTTAGCTTATACTTGCTCACAGAGTTTATTGGATCTGGCAGGTGTATTCTAAGGGAAGCACAGAAAATGTACTGCTCTGTAAGTTGGATATAGATTTTTTTTCCCATGATGCAGTTAAACTAATCTTCTCCAGCATGTCTGTAAATTGATTCTTATTCTTTTCAAACGTTAAATATAACCAAGTGTTGGGCATGAGGCTCAGGAAGAATTGCCATTCTTCATTCTGTATCTTCTTAAATAGAAAAAGATCATAATATATTGAATTAAGGTTTTAACTTCAGGTAAATGAAATGATAACCTGCTGGCTTTTATTATAAATTCTTTGTAATAATGCTGCCAAAATTTTTGAAACTTAATTGACTGTAAGTCGTATACTAAACCTTACCAGTAGAACAACTTTTTTTAAAGCAAAAGTTACATTTATTTTAAATAGTAAATCTTTTTAGCATACACAGTAAAATGTTGAAGGCTGGAGCTCAGCAGTTCAAAGCTCTTGTTGCTCTTGCAGAGGGCAGGAGTTCTGAACTACATGTTCATTTAGGTTGCTCATATCTGTGATTCCAACTCTGGGAGAACCAATGCTCTCTCTCTTGGCCTCTGTGTGCTCTGCCCGTACGGAGAACGGTGTGTGAGAGATCATTACAGTATTGAAAATACTGTAGCAGTCTTTATATCTACATATTGTTTATATTTTCACATATGTTCCAATAAGGCTTGCTAAATTTAAATTATGCTAGAATATTTCCATAGATTTTTTTTTCTCTTCCAAATAACATAAAAATAATTTATTGGTTTTGAAAGGAAAAAAAATGTTTTCTGACACTCCTGGTTCAGCATTTACACAATGTACACACACTGTTGAATTTTCTAGCTCACTTGAGTTGAGAAGATGGAGTCAACACATCACACAACAAAATGTCATCCAACAGTAAAACAAGCTCAGCAAATCCCATCGTTCCTAATGTAGTTTTATGCTTCAGCAGAATACTAAAATTATTTCCCCTATTTCTTCTCTGCATTGAAAGGTTGCTCTGACCATCACCCATTCCCAGCAGCAACTAAGACTGCTTAATTGAAGGCCACTCAATTAATCTCATTGGGATTGACCATAGGACTGTGGAAATATTTGAATCCCAAAGCTCATCAGAGAATACCCAGAGATCCCAAGTCACAACATCATGACTTAGATTTCCAGGAACTTAGGAACAGGGCAGCTCATCAGAGTTGCATGGGTTCCCACTGACAACTGTTCTAATATCACCACATGCCATCTGGCAGGATTTTAAAGCTACTTTTCATTCTTCTAGCACCAAATCCTATATTTGGTTTTCAATACTGATGTTTCCAAATAATTTCTTGAAGGAATTTTCAGATAGAAAACTGGAAAAATGAAATGGACACAAACACTTTTCAGTTAATCTGTAGTCTGAAGCATAGCTTCCCTTCACCCTAAGCTGATCTTTTTGAGGGAGAGCTAGCAATGAGATTAGAGGGGAAAGCTGCACCATCATTATCCCAGCATATCTTGAGGGCAGAACAAATTGTAGGTCTAAGGTTTTGTGACTGGTTTTGGTGTCCTGATCTCACCACTGGAAGCCTTGTATTGACACAAAAGATGGTAGATTCAGGCTCAATATCCTCCATTACCAGGAGTTTTCCCTGGGCTCATCTTTGTAGATTTCAGGGAGTTTCCACTGCAGCAGAACTTGTAGAAGTGGCCAGCCAATTTAAATTATTAAATGTGTCCAAAAAGAACAATTTGACTTACTTTGTGATTTAAATCAAATATCACTTTCTGCTTGTAGAGAGTTGTGGCTTTGTCATTAGCACTTTCAACAGGCTGTGCTTGGATACCTGTCCTTAATTTACTATTAAATTGATCTAGCCAAATTTTTTTAAAAAGTCAAGGAAATGATATTCTCATAGATCAGTGCCTAGCCTAATCATCATCAGAGAGCAAACGATAGGAGCAAATACAGAGTCCACAGCCAAACATTAGGCCAATCTTGGGAAGCGCTGTGGAAAACAGACAGGAAGGATTGTAGGAGTCAGAAGGGGAAAAGTAACTTTAAGAACAGGCTTCATAAAATCAACTAAGCAGGGCTCATAGAGGCTCACAGACACAGAAGTGACAATCATAGAGCCTGCAGAGTCTGAGTTAGGTCCTCTGCATATATGTTATGGTTGTGTGATTTGGTGTTCTTGTGGGACTCCTAATATTGTGGAGTGTATCTGACTCTTTTACCTACTCTGCGGATTTTTATCCCCATACTGTATTGCTTCATCCAGCCTTGATATGAGAGTCGAGTTGGTGCCGAGTCTTAGAATATCTTGTTTGGTTGATATCCCTGGGAGACCTGCTTTTTTTCTGAAGAGAAACAGAGAAAAGGATCTGGTGGAGAGGAAAGGTTGAGATGAACAGGGGGCTGGGAGGAGTGGAGGGATGGCAAAGGAAGGAAGGAAGGAAGGAAGAAAATCCCAGCTCTTCAAGCTCTATGAGGTAGTATCCTCAGCTGTCCCTGCACATCTGTTAGGTTACCCCAGTAGCATGATGGCTGGGCTGTTTCTGCTATCTCAGGAACTGTCTCCACCTGCCTAGAGCCTCTCAAAGAGTCTGTCACCACCAGGTGCAGCCATAACTTCTGTAGGTTGTGCCTGGATGAGATATGGGATGTCCAGAGCCTGCCATACTGGTTCCAGCAGTACTGTACCATGTACCAAGTGTGTCGACAGCTGCTTAAGAACAGGGCACTGTGCGCAGTGGTGGAGCAATTCCAGCAGGTTCAGTAGGTGAGAACCTGGTGGACAACTGGACTCTGCCTTCCAGCTCATCCATCCAGGTGGCTTGCAAACTTTGCCTGAAGGAGCTTCCTGTGAGGACATGCCTGTGTGTATGGCCTCTTTCTCCCAGGAGCACTTGAGCCCTCACCTAGTCCCACCTTCCAGGACGCCCCTTCCTGCAGCCACATGTTCCCAGTACAACCACCTTCCATAATTGTTTTGTCCTGAGCATGGAGAGTAAGTACATCTGCCATATCTGCCTGGTAGAGCACAAGGCCTGCTCTCCCATACTATTAAGCCAGTCCAGTCTGACCTGGGGAACAAATTGAGGCATAAACTCATCATGTACAGTCACATCAATAGGGCAACCAAAGTACTGAAGTATATGAGAGCCAAGCAGCAGAGTCTTCAGGAATCTATGAGCAGGAAGATGAAACTGCTGAGACAAGAATATGTGGAAATGAAGACTGTTTGACTCAGCAACGGCCAGCTCCACACACAAGATGGAGGAGGAGGAGGAGGAGAGAGTCTGTGGAATGTGCAACACCATCTACCAAATTCTTCTCAGGAAGAAGAATGAAGTGCAGAATCTGAAAGCAGAGGTTGAGCTCATCCTGGCCAAAAGGACTAAAAGGGTTAAGTTTGCATTTCTAGAGAAAGTTGCAAAACTGCAAGGAGTGTCAATAAAACCAGTGTACATCCCTAAGAGAAACCTGGATGGTGATTTCATAAAGGGGTCTACCAAGGTACATTGGATCTCAAGAGTGGGCTGAAGCATATGCTCAAGCAACTACAGGAGAAAAAGACTGAGGAGCCCTTTGGCTCAGGTAACATGGAAGATCAGAGTCCATGCCCAAACCCACCCTGTATTAATTGGGTAAGAGTTGTGAGATATGAAACAGGGTATTTTTTAGGACTTTGACCTTTAGGCTCATCTGGCTGAGGGGCACTGGGGCTGTGGTATTATCTGCATGTCCTATTTCAAATGGTCATGTACATTGCCTGATTTTAGTGAAAATCAGCAAAAGTAAAGTATTAAATCAGTGGAGTGAGGAGGTGGTTCCTTTCTGAGTGTTCATGCTTTGGGTGAGGAAAGCTAGGTACTTGGGTCCATGAGTCAGGACTGTAAATATTACCATTGGCCATGAATGGCTTTATCTGAAGGACTTCCTCCCAAAACGAGGAGGCTTGTATTTTGGTAATTTTTATCCCATGGGATTAAAAACAAAACAAAACAAAAAACAAACAAACAAAAACAAAACATAACAAAAAACCCCAAAAAACCCAAAACACAAATTTCCCTAACTTGGGGATTTTCTTTTTCTTGTGTGATGACAAATTGCCAATGACAGAAAACAGAAGAAGTGCTTTGTCCAATGGGAACTTTCCCGTTCCCTTGGTCTATCAGCTTTGGAGGATTCCACAGAGGTTCAAAACGCTAAGCCTTCCTGAAGATTTAAGAACTAGCAGCTGTCCTAGTGACTTAACTGGATGCTGCATCACCAGGTTCTTTTTTTCCTGTTGTTGTTTCAAGAAATTAGATGATAAAGGATTTTTGCCACTGCCCGTTATGGACTGTTAGGTTTTATACAGGGACTTAAGGGACCTTTAGCTCACACCAGAGATTGGCTCTGGTCAGAAGGCATCAGTTGTCCCTTTAGCCTGACTGAATTTATGCAACCATGCCTACTGAAAATGAAGTAGAAAAAGGACAGGTTCATTGTCTTCAGAGTTGGGAGGACATAGCCTTCCCATTGATTTCATGTGGGTGTCAGCTGCAAGTATGTGTCAGCTGCTTGTCTACCCTGTCTTTGCACCAGATGCCACCTTCCATGGAACCGAGGGTTCAGTGGGTCTTTGATCTGTCCAGAAACAGCTAAAGTGTTACAGCTTTCAAAAGGAAAGCCCACAAGACTAGTCTGGCCAGTAATGGCCAAGATGTTACAATCTTAGAAGGGAAACCCTTACAGGACAGGTTGCCAGGGTCCCAGGTCTCCCTTGCCACTAAGGCAGCACCAATGCCAGCTGCAGGAGCAACAGCTGTGGCAGGCAGCAATGGCAGGTACTTGAACTCAGACTGCCAGGCATGTCTAAGGTCCAAGGATGAATACTTCAGAAAAGATAATTCTTCCCTAAAAATAAAACAGCCACCATTCTCAGACTATTCTTGGTAAAATAACTTGTGCACTTTATTCCATGTGGATAAGGTTTTTATAAACATTGAGGAGTAAGGTGGGATCCAGGGGTAGATGGCTTCTACTCGCTCAGTTTGAGATGCTAGTGATACTCTATTAGCATGGGGTGGAGAGCTTCAGATGTTTTCCCTAAGTGACTGATTGCCATGGTCTCCTCAATGGGGTGTCACTGTTATGTGTTCCAGAGCAGGTAGAGTTTTGCAGAGAGCCGGCCACTCCTACTGTACTCAATTCTGACTTTCACAGGGTTTGAGCTCACTCAACCTTACTTGTTTTTCTGTCTGGTGGTATGGTGCACTTGACCCTACACACATCCTTTGAAGAAGACCCCACAGGAAAAGGCCTGGTGCTGCTGGCCCTATTCCCTGCTCTTCATCATACAACACATTGCCAACCTTTGGGGCTCCTGGATAGCCACTGGATTTTAAAACAATTGTCCCTGATTCCACATCCAAACACAACACCCCACAGCTAAACTCCATAGTACTCAAGGCCAAGATTCCAGAAGACTTCTTAACCAAGTCTAGAAATAAGCTTCTGGAGTATTTTGTTAAAGTCATCTTTAACTACAATACTGCTCATAACAAAGTGGCTCTGATAGACCACTATACCACTGCTTCCATGGCTGATGTATTTCAGCATGACTGGTTGTTAGCAATTTTGTCATGTTAGCATGTCCAGGGCTTCACCTACTGCTCTCAAGTCCTGGGGCTGCACTACTATAAGAAAGGAATTTAATACTGGGAGGAGGAACTGAAGAAGAACAACTTCTGTGATGCAGGTATCTGCTACCTCAGCATGGAACAGCAGGGCCTTGATAGACAGCTGGGCTTTTACCCCAGCTCCTGGTGTGTGGAGTTGTCCAATAACAAGATCACCTACTGGCACAGCAGCATGGAGAAAACTCCACATGGATTGTTGTGCTTCTCAACTGAGATCATGGCTTTGCCATTTTATTTGCTGTCACTGGAAAGGTCCATCTGATGTAGAAGTTCAACTTGGACTTCACTCAAGCTCTGTACTCAGCCTTCTGGGTGTTCTCTGTGGGTGCCACGCTCCCTATCAGCTACAAGTAGTCAGGCCACTAGGCCAGCCACAGACACTTGGGCTTGCTGGGAAACAGCTGAGACTGGTATAAACACTGTAGGAGGGACTCTTCTCTGGAGAACTGAGTCCCCAGGGAGATTGAAAGGGGAGATAGGGAAGAAGCAGAGATGATAAACAGGGAGATTTGACTCAGAATAGGATGGGGTGATTGTCTTGTGGGTGGGAAAGCATATTTACCTCCCATGCCCTGGGGCAAGTTTGACCTCCTCCCAGTATTTTGGAAAATCTTCAGGCTACTAGCTGTTGGCATCAAAACCGGTGACATCACACCCAGGTGACAGCATGACCTGCACACCTGTTGCCAAGGCAACAGCCACCATTTCCACAATACACTTGGCCCACCTTTACCTGTGGCTAAGTCACTCTCCATATATAAATGGATCTCTCTCTCTTTCCTTTTCTCTTTACTCTGTCACCTTGCCCCCCTCTCTTTCAATAAATCCCATGTGGAACTGTTTGGCCTGGTGTGGTTTCTGGAGCTGCAAGACGATCACAACACTAGCTACTTGGGCAGAGCTTCAGAGAGTAAAATTACTCTCAGAGAGTGTTCCTTTTGTCTTACAGAAAATATATAGCCATGTTATTTCTCAGGTGATAGAGGTCCACCTTATTTTGCTCTCTGGGGTAGCCTTCAGACCTTTGTGTTTTGATTATGTTCTATATTTTAAAAAAATGTCAGGTGTAGTGGTGCATGTCTTTAATCCCAGCATTTGTGAAGCAGAAGGAGACACATCTATATGAGTTCAAGGACAGCTTTGTCTACAAGTAGATTTTAGGATAGCTAAAGCTACATAGTACGACCCTATCTTTAAAAGTCAAGCAAAAATCCAGACCTTGAGTTCAGTGTATATATTGTGTCTTTGGTACTGAGGACAGAATGTCTGGTCTTGCACATATGCTCTACCATTTGTCGGCTTCTAGCTGGCAGGTCCAGGCAAGGGGAGAGAACCCAGTCTAGCCGAATCTATCCGGGACTGAGTGGGATGGCAAGTGTAGGCGGCCAAAAAGAAACACACCAGGCCGGGAGTCTTGTTGAAGCAGAAACTCTACTTTAATCTAGCAATCTCTCTAGATTATATAGAGAAGGCAAAGGGGGTGGTCACTTAGGTAATATGGGGAGTGATGAGGTAGGAGGAGAGGAAGGGGAAGGCTTGACTGACAGGGCCAATGGCAAAGGCCCATGTCAGCAATGACAGGGTAGAGGGAGGGCCAAACAGGTCTTGCTGAGTCACTCCTATGTGGAAGTGACTGAGACAGGTCTCAGAACTTGAGCCAGGCTCAGGTGTGTCCCCGAAGGCCCAAACCAGGGTCAGAATGGGGCCCAAGACTACCATTTCCTGGGACCCCACCTTCTCGCCCTCAGGACAGCGGGAGGAGGAGAACACCCCCAGTGCTGTGCCTTTGGGGTCCAGTTCTGAGTCCTGGCCCAGAGCTGCCGCAGTCACTGCAGCGAACCTGGGGCTCCTGCACACCCCCCCCCCGACTCCTATGGCTGGGGCAGCCCCAGGTTGCATGCCGTGCTCCTTTCTGTGGTCCAGGGAGGTGCGCCCCATGGCCCTCAGTGGCCCCTGCTCCTCTAAAGCAGTAGTCAAGGTGATCTCTTCCCTGTGCCATTGCCAGCTTGAACCCTGGGACCCTTGGTAAGGCTGCCTCGGGCCCTGCCGTCCCCCAGATGAGGTGCTGAGGGCCATCACCATGGAGACGGCCACACCCCAGGCCTAGACTGGGCAGTGGAATGGGAACAACTCTGAGGGCCTTCACCATAGAGATGGCCCCAGCTCTAGTGGCAGAGCGCTCTGCTCACGAACTGCGGCATAGCCCCTGAACTCGAGCAGCAGAGCCACTCGAGATGTGGCTGTTCTGCTCGGGATGCGGAGGCCAGAGGCACAGCCAGAGGTCCAACACCACTGAGCTTCATCCCTGCTCTGAATTCCCATATAACCCTTCCTCCCAAGGAATCTTTTGTAGATGAGGCTTCAGGCACATCTGAATCAGCCTGTGTTGAATTTTGTCAAGATAACCCAGACCTGGTTGACATAGAAGTCTCTCCTTCTCCAAAGGGCATCTTTCCAGGGACATGTTGACTTACTGTCACCATAGAGTTAGAGCCCTTACTTCCCATAGATGAGGCTGGAAGTGGGCGATTTGGATTAGAACCCTGGCTGGATAAATGGAAGACTGGTGACTTTGCTCTTATTGTTATATTGCCTTGACAGCTGTTCTCAGCAGGAATGCCCCCTCCTCTGGATTGTCAATACTGAGCTGATCACTATAAATGTTGCCCTTTGCCCTTTGTGGTTACTACAGTTAAGTGGACAGCAACACCACATTCCCTAACCCTACTATCATGCAGATGGATATGTGTGGTTGCTTCAGGAACCTTGCCAGATTACCTTATGGGGTGACTATGTATGGACTAAAGGGTCCTAAAACAGACCCATGGGAGATAGCTGTATACCTGTTTGTCCCTAGCCACAGATTGCAGGCCCAGTGATAAGTGAGACCTGTGACCTGCCCTGATCCTTTCTGCTCTCTTCCTCTGTTGAGCCAATTCCATATGCTCATGTAGACCAAACTACTAGTTAGGAAGACTTTTAAGGATAAGACACAACAACAACAACAACAACAACAACAACAACAACCACCACCAAGGAGGGTCCAGACAGTGGCTGTTCTTTTCTGTGGTCTTTCTGACAATGAAAATAGCCCAGGCCACTAAAGAACAGGGATCTCCCCACCTCTTTCTTCCAGAAGATGCAAGGATTTGGCCTCTTGTGACAGATGTCCAGTTCTCTCTTTCCTAAGTGAGGAGCACTCATATGAAGAGAGGTCACCATAAGGAATGGAGGCCCCTAGACCTTTCAAATGGATGGATATTGGAGGGCACAACACATCTTAGGTCCTTGTGGAATTTCAGGTTTTTAGTGTTGGCATTCCTGACAAATGTATGATCTGTGTCCTTTCCCAGAGGGATGTCCTCTTCCATGGGAGCATCTCTGCAGTGAACATGTCCCTGAAGATGACATGTATGCTTTGAAAGGTTTCTTCCTTTGCTACACCAATCCTTTGTGAGACTTCTCTCAATTTGAAGATGCCCAAAAGCAGCTTTACTGGTCTTCTGAAACAAAGCCTTGTTTGAAGCCAAGTCAGACTTGATAACAGCTAGGTAGGTCTAGAAAAGTAGAATGCCAAGGATTAAATGAGGGGTCCTGCTCAGGCTCTTCTGAAGTAAATGAGACCGATAGTCAATATTCTTCCCACAGAGTGTGCAGCTCAGGCTAGGAAGGCATGACTCCCCTTGGTTAATGAGATAGCCAAGCAGGCAAGCAAAGCCTGGAGCTGTGTGAAATGTTTTGGAGTTGTAAGTGGAGGAGTAAGTCCTTGCTGTCTGGTACCTTACTGTTTGCAGTAGTTAGAACAAAATTAACAAAAAATAAAATTCAATAAAAAAAAACCTGTGCAAAAAAGCAGAGAAGAGCTGGAGAGTGGGGACACACACTGCCTTTAATCTCAGCACTTCAGAGGCAGAGGCAGGTAGATCTCTGAGTTCCAGGCCAGCCTGGTCATTAGAATGAGTTTCAAAATAGCCATGCCTACCCAGAGAGGCTCTGTCTTAATGACTCCCCCCAAATAAAACCCTAAACAAAAAACCCAAGTGTGCCCTTCCCCCAGCCTTGAGTAGGACAAACAACCTGGTGGGAGTCAGTCTGGCCTCTCTGCATTTGCAACTTCCTACAGGAACCTTGAGGAGTCCACTGCCCACTGAGCTTGCTGAAACAAAGGATTGGGTCTTTGGGCTTTCCATTTATAAGGAGTACAGAACAATATTGTTCAAGCCTTGATCAGAAACTTTGTCTTGGCTTCATTCTTCTCTCCCACCCCGTCCCTTTTTCATTTCCAGTCTCCCTTTCAGGTAGACCCAGTTCATCCATGCCTGCTGGACAGTTACACCCAAGAAAGCCAGAAAAGCAGGATTGTCTTTCTGGAGACTAAAGAATTCATTAAGAAAAAGGAAAACTGACAACAATAACATAGATAATTAAAGTGGTGCAGTGTGTGGTCCAGTGAAATTAATTAAGAACAACATTCGTTGTGAGATATGATGGACTATCAATCCCATATTGCAGTGGTTCTCAACCTTCCTAATGCTGTGACCTTTTAATATAGCTTCTACTGTTATGGGAACCCACAACCACAAATTTATTGTCTTCGCTACATCATAATTGTAATTTTACTACTGTTATAAACTGTGATATAAATATCTGTGGTTTTGATGGTTTTAGGTGACCCCTGTAAAAGGGTTTTCCACCCACTGCTTGAGAAATGCTGCCGTATTCACTCATTTACTTCTGACCTCAGTAACATGACCACACTAAAGCATCACTTATCATTTACAGCACATAAATTAACATCTACCTATGGAAACATTAAAGTTTGTGTTAATTTCTTCTTTGCTCTGTTTTCTTTATATTCTATCTGTCTGTCTGTCTGTCTGTCTATCTATCTATCTATCTATCTATATCTCTCTCAAGAAATAACACATTCCACAAATAAATATTTAAAGATAAAGGCATAATACTTTTAAATATCAATTGTGTGTGTCTTCCATTTCTTTGCATCATGCGTATAACTTGAATGTGTACTTATGTTTTGGTGCATAGTGAATAATAACATGCCCTAGTATCTCCAGATCCATCAACAATTTTGTTTAGTACATTTTTAATCTTCTTTGACATTTATTTATCCATATATATTCCTGTCATATGTCATATTTTTCAAAACACTGCTGAGCATTTTATACACATCTATTTCTCATGAAGGTCATATGTCACCATTTAGGATGGCTGTGCAGCTATATCTCTCTTCCTGAAGCATTCCCTCCTAAAGGAAGGATTACAGCAAGTTACAAAGACCCACAAGGGATTCATGTGAGACAGGAGCAGCTCTTGGAGGTTGTATTAGCAGCAAGCAGTTACTTAATAACACCAGAACATTGCTACATATTTAAATGTAAAACCATTAATTACAGTCATATTCTACATTTTAGGAACTGGAAAAAAGACAAGACTAGAGTGTTAATGTGTAATTTGGCTGAGAGTGGCTTATCAACTGCTTTAGGTTTTTGTATCTAAAATAAAAAAAAGCTTAAGCCAAGAAACTGCTATTATTTTTTAATAAAAGTGAAATCTGTTTCCCCTAAAATTTTCACTGTGAAATTGCTCACATGAAATCAGATCAAATATGGAAAAATTGTGAGAACAGAGAAGCAGTCATCTGTCACTGAGAGACATTGATGACTGAGAGGAATACCACAAATGCACCCACCTTAAAAGAGGCCAGAGTTGATAAGGAGAGCCATGTCCAACACCATCATCACAGGGTGTTAAATATGGCACCTGCCTCAAGGCAGTTCTCACAACAACAGTGTCAGAGGCTGCACCATGTTTGTGGTATTATGTCTGTGGTAAATAGATGCCAGGAAAATACTCCAGGGAAGTATTTTTTCCAAAATCATAAACAGATAACATCGAAAGCATCCTGCCAAAAGGGTTATGCTTATCTTGAAGTGTTACAACATACATTGAAAAACACCTAGTATGATGGAGTCATGGTACAAAAGGCGGATAAATAATTTTCATGGAAAAGATCAGATGTGAATTATTACAACCATATAGCCATTCTAAATACCTATTTACCCCTTATCTATCATATATATATACTATATACAACATATGATATATAATATGCACGTGTATACACACACGTACATATATGCATATGTCTCTATATATGTATATATAATATGTAAACAGTTTACTTTATGAATGATAGATAGAATTTAATCTCATACTTGCTCACTGTCATTAGATTTTACAACTATACTCCTTACCTCATTAAATTTCTGTGTCTCAATGCATTTCCAGAAGGATGCCTGTGTAGCTCATCAGTTCCTAGGCTCATTTTCACCTCCAGGACCACCACTGTGCCCATTATGTAATTTGACATTTCCTTGTGCTCATTATATTTTTACAGTGTATGTTACTGTCATCATTATTTGATTAATTTCTTCACTCACTCATGCTTTTCCTAGTCATCCTGATTGACAGCACAGCCTTTACAGGTCCTGAGAGTAAAACTGAACTACCACAGAAACTACTCTTAGTGAACTGCTCCTCATTGTCGCTATAATCTCAGGGTAGTTTGTAAGTACAACTGGAGGATAGTTGTCTTGGTCAAAAGAAAAAGTTCAGAGAGTTAAGAAATTTATTGGAATTCAGGGATTGGAAATAAATCTCTAAACATACATTTTATTTTAGTTTAACACAAAGACACATGAAAAGATATTTTCATAATATTCTTACAAATTTCTATTTCTAAATATTAAATTTTTATTAAAATATCCAAAAATATAATCAATGTAATGTATAATCAACTGAACACAAGCCATATTTACTTAGTTCAACGTTTGAGATGAACCCAGATCAATTTCAAGTTGATATTCTGCTTTTCTCTTCATTGTTATGGAGCAAAAATATTTGAAAATGTTTCAGTGACTACCAGATATTATGACTCATTGAGCAGTTAGGTCATTTAGACAACATGTTATTGTACTTCATGATAATGTAATCTGATTAAAAAATAAGTGATAAAATGAGGTATCAAGAATAATAACAAATGGAATCAACCTAATCCTCCACCAACAGATAAATGGATAAAATAGTACACATGTAAATAGATGCACATGTGGGTACAGTATAACATGCTAAACAGAGAACAAGAAAAGTTAATGAAAAGGGAAAGGCTGAATGCAAGTAATTGATATGAGTTATGAAAGATGATATAAACCTAATGGCTTTTCTAGTTCTAATTCTGTTGGAATTTTCGTTATTTATGGTGGTTATGTGTATAAATATATTCAAGACTGGAAGGAAAAATTCAATTTGAACCTTCATAGCTTCGATTTGAATGACAATTTCTATTGTTAATTAAATTTTATGTATTTGGAGTATGGTTAATTTTAATGTGAGACATTTTTATTTACTTTTAATTTTTTAAAGTAAAATAAGATTTAAAAGTAAAACTCAGATTGTAGAGATGAAAGAACAGGCCAGAATTGTGGTGTGAAGCTCCATAGTGCTAACCATATAATTGACAATAGACAAAGTAGTGCTAAGTAAAGGCAGTTCTTAAAGATGTGAGGAGCTGGAGGCATGGGCACAAGTGCCCTGAGAGCTTGAGACTCTTATTTACAAAGGACATGTGAAAGAAGGTTTCCCTGGAAGTTGCCATAGTCATGATGAACAGTGGAGAAAGAACATCTAAGACTTAAGAGGACTATGAAAAAAGTCTAGTAATTTGAAATAAAATACACTAAGTCCTAATTTAACTGTGTCATTTGAGAGAGAGAAGCCACGGAGCCACAATCCTCAGACATTACCTGTCAAAAATCATCAAGATAAAGAAATGATTGAAGCAGGCTGATGATGGTGATGTGGAGAGTGCATAATAGCAAGAAAGATCATCAACTCTGAAGATGATAGAGTTGAAAACAAATAACCATGTGGACTGAGGATAGTGTGAATTTTAATTTGTAAGAGAAAGTCTTTATGGCTTGCTGGTGGGTTTGATGTGGCGGAGTCAAACCTGAGAGGCACATGAGTCCTGGCTTTGAACAAATATGAGACTTCTAGAACATTGGAATAAATGGTGTTTGTTCATTGACTGAAAGCATGAGGAATATGAGATTCCCTCAGTTCCCTTGAGTCCTGAGGAAACAGAGGGAGCTGTTTGTTCTCAGCAATGTAGGAGCAGAAAGTTGGCCTCCTTTTAGTGATCTAGTGTATGTACCAGAAGCCAAGATGATACCTATACGGACCCTTTATAACATAAGATGACCTTGGATCTGGGTGTTAGGAAGATGTGCAAACCTGAATCTACTGGGGGGGAGGGGGTTGTAAACTATTTTTAAAAGCCTCTCAAGGTCTCAGAATGTGCTGCTTACCAGCTCTCTGAGGAGAGCTGCAGGGAATCATCCTCTGGTCTCTGGGAAAGGAACCTGACACAAGAGGACTGTGGCTTAGCAGAGTAAACTCTAGGTATTCCAACAGGAAGGGCAGGGAACATGAACTAGAGACTTCAAGGAAAGAAGGTGATGGAATAGTTTTGAAATCAGAGCAGGATGGCTCAATCTGCAGTGTCTCAGAAGAAGTAAAATTTATTCACTTTTCTGTCACTTCAGTCTACATGTCTGGAACGCTGTTATAAATGATTTTGGATTTTAAAACAGTCATATGGCTGAGTGGACAAGAAATCTGTTCATCAACATGGATATTTAACTAAGCAATTGCTTGGATGAACAGGAACCATTGTAGTATAGGGTTACATAATTAGCAGTTCAGGATTATTCAAGATTTTTTCCTCTTGACTCCACATCTACATGCCGAGGTTGCAAGAATCCACTATCAAGTAAGATCTACACAGTGCTAGGTATGGAAGTCAAGATTTTGTGCAGGCTAAGCAACTAATCTGCCAAGTGAGCTACAGTACCCATACTCCTTATCACATTTACTAAGATCAAAAGGATTTCCAGCATTTGGAAATATGTGTCAGAGCACACCTGAGAAAATTGGAACACCATTTACAAAGTTATGTTGAGTATTCTTGTAAAGGCCTGTGCTCATGAATTAGGGGGGAAAACAAGCAGAGAGATGAAGACAGCAAGAAGGAAAGAGTGGGTGGAATGTTTCTCGGAGAAGAAAATAAATTCATACATCAAGTGAGTCAGGGATTAAGCATTGATTAATGTTTTATCTAATACATTCAAACAGAATTTGACACTACACACCTATTAATCTCTCATAATAATATCATGACCCCAAACACATGTTCTTTAACCTTCCAAGTCCTTAAAATTCAGGGAAGGTGATGTCCAGTTGTTCAAGTGAAGTGATAAATTGTAGTTAAGTGTAATGATTGCTTCAGGCTAAGGATTTGTGAGAAAACATTCTCAGATAATAGAATGTGCCCTCACAAATGAAAAGAATCAATTTCTTTAAAAATGAAAAGTAAATGTATTACCAGGAAGCATTTTCAGTTTCAGATTGCACAACCCATCAATGACCACAGGTTTCTATTCCTATGTCAGCAATTTTCCTGAGCCTTTAATATAGTAAAAGGCTAGAGGCTGAGGCACCGTCCCAGAGAGCTTTGTGTGCAGCAGAGAGTGGAGCTGTACCTGAGACAGGACAGTTTCCAAGTTAATCAGTAAGCTGTGTTAAGGAAGGATTGTATTATCCATGCTTTCTATTTTTTGACTAGATATTATCCTTTTTGTTTTAAATCTGATTTCATATTGTTGCATCTGACAATAAATGGGGGAAACAAAGAGGATTAACAGAAGAAATCCTGCATGATGGGGCCTGATTTTCACCCTTGCTCTCAGAAGGAAGAAGGTGGTGGATCAGCCCAAGTTTTGAGATTATCCTGACAGCATAATGAGACCATGTCTCAAAGCTAATGGTAGCAATTCCAAGCAAAGTGATTAAAAGGAAGCCATGATTAAACGTTGATGTTATGTGTCTATGGAAAGATCTTGATGTCTTAGATTCTGGCCGCAGTGTCTGCACTCCCTTGCAGATGGACACCATGAGATTATGGAAGGGAACACAATAGGAAAATGATACTAAATGTCTTCCCCATCTGCTCCTGGTCAGCACCCACTGGCTTTCTTCAACTTTAGAGATTTTTGTAACTTCAGGATTAGCCCATGTCCAGCCATGACTGGTTTTTCTCTCATATATTTGCTATTCCTTATTTCATGATCTCAGTCTCTATCCATCTGTCACCATATGCTCAAAAAATGACCCCTGGAAAGGCTCCTATCCTCCCATATCATAGCATAACTTTGAATCTTCATTGATGTGAGATTTGGCCTCAGATCCCAGTAGAAAGTACATTTCTCAAAACTCATTCACAAATCAGATTAAGACAGTAATGTGGGCCAATTGCCTTTCTAATCGTAGATAAGCCAGAAGACTTCATTCCTTGTTGACATTTCTATGATCTGATCTGTGTTTCACTTCTTATAGCATTACCCTCGAGTTCAAAATCAACCTGCAGCTACATGCTTTTCAGAAGAGGTCTGTTCTGCACAGCTGCTCTAAAAATTAATCTGTCTTGCAAAGGCAATGTCAGCATAGTGGGTTTTTTTTTTTCTTATACTGAATGAGAGAACAGAAAATTTCAGTGGCAGATTCTTCAGAACAATTAACTATACACAAACTCTAAGAGTCAAGCACTTTGCAATTTTCATTATTCTCATTTTAAAGGAATAATTAAGACATTAATCTTATTTCTGTTATATTGCCTAAATATGTTGGGGCATTCATTGTTGGTTAATGACAAATGACAGAATTACTTTCCTCATTGCTATGAAAAAGTACATGGCAAATGAAACTTAAGGAAGGAAGGTTTGTTTGTTTACTCATAGTTTGAGGCTATAATCCATCATGGAGGAGAGAAATCATCATGGCAGGCAGGAGTGTGAAGCAGCTGGTCACATGGCACCCACAAGCAGAAAGAGAGAAATTCTGATCTTTTGCCTTTTTTCATCTGCTTAGTCAAAATCTCAGCCCATAAAATGATATCCTCAATATTTAGAGTAGATCCCGTAGAGACTTGCCCAGCGGCTTGTCTCCTAGCTGATTCTAGGTCATTTCAAGTTGACAGTCAATATTTATAATCAGAAATAGCAAGGGAGTTTTATTGCGTGTGGAACTTTCAGATCATTTTGGGTTATAACTGTGCCAGTTTCCATTCCCAAACAACATAGAGGCTTCATCTAAACCCTTACCAAAACTTGTTCTTTTTATTTTAGTAACATCCATGCCAACAGCTCTGTGGTGACATCTCATTTGCATCTCCTTGAATTTTAAAGATATTGAATGTGTTTAATAATACTGATAACACTTTGGATATCAACCTTATATGACATATGTTTTGCAAGTACTTTTTCCTATTAGATATCTCAAAATATTTCAGATGTTGCAATTTATAAATCAGAAACACAGGTTATTACTGTGTTCTATATTTAAGTAACTACTTTTAAAGGATGGATTTGGAAAGTGAAATTACTGTATTTTTAAATCTAAGAAAGAATAAAATTTGAGATAGGCCCTCTGATTCACATATGAAATTGAAAATGTGACTTTTATATTATGCCAAGTTTTCATTTCATTAACTTATATTGAATGACATCTATCATCTATGTGTCATTTATCTCTATGTATATTTGTATCTCTTGATCAGTCTCCATCTCTCTCTCTCTCTCTCTCTCTCTCTCTCTCTCTCTGTTTCTACAAATAGATAAATGTACAGATGTAAGTATTGATTTAGTCTTTCTTTTTTCTCTCACTCATATGTACATAAAACCCAAAAATTACTAAGTAACTCTGGCATATTATTTCTAAACTATCTCACATTTTAGAGTCTTTTTATGAATTTCTATGAGTTAAGAATACAATGAATACATTTCTTTTTATAGACATGAATATCTCCATCAAGTCATACAATACACCTCTTTGAGCTTTTGAGAACACTGGTGCCACAGCATTTAAAAATAAACGAACTTTAAAAATAGCACTGGGCTATCAAATTGCTTTGAAATTCTGAAAAGCACATCTATTTCTGACCCAGTTTTTGGCAATATTAATAACACATCCAAATTGTGGTCTTGAAAACACTTTAAGCAATTCTAGATCCACTTAGTCAGGCTCCTCAAAGTGTTTCAAAGAATATTGATCAAGCATCAAGGATTGAGTCAAGTTCAAAGTAGGTGTCACTTGGTGTTAACCTTGAATACTATTTGTTTTAAACTCTACTAAGTTTTCAGGCTTTGAAATGTATTATTAATCACCATTTTCCAAATGTAGCTGTTTCACCCTTCATCATTGGTGTGTGTGAATGCAGGGGACAATTTATTAATAAAGTCAAGGCTTGAGAAAGTTGAGAAATGTTTAAGTTCTGCCTAGGTTTGTGAAATCTGCCCATTTTGGGAACATAAGTTCTGAAAATTCTCTTTCCATCTACAAATCTAAACTTTCTTACTAATAGTATTTGATAATTTCTCTTATCACCTTGAGGACATACTTTGATAAAAACTTAGCACCATCTATGGATAATAGAGGAGAAAGAATTGGCCCATATTTCTACAGATATTTTCACTGCCCATTGGTTCTGTGGAAAGTCTAAGTCAGAACAAAATCTGTCCATGCTGAAAGGGTCTGCCTGCTAGGAATTTCATACTAAGGTTGCCTGTGACACACATAGAAGGAGAAGAAATCACACTGTTGGTAGACATTTAGAAAAAAAATGTCTTAAGTGGCTTTTTTGTTTGTTTTTTTTTTGTCTTTTCTTCCTTCTTTATAAAGTACTTCTCACTGGAACAGAAATGGAGGTGGGGAGACAGAGGCTCAAAATCAATGACAATACAATACATTTTAAAATTTGTTTTATGGAAAACTATTTTTATTCCACATATTGATTCTCAGTAATTGAAGTTATCAAAGTTTAAGAGTCTTAAATACATTAAAATGTACAAATGAAGAATATTAGGAAAGAAGCATATTTATAAAACATCTGAAGTGGGCATGCATATGCACTCATAAAATTAAGATGGAAAACCTTCTTGTCTTCTAAGGCTCTGTTCCTTACCATTTCCTCCTTCCTTTTCTTTCTTTTCTGCCTATCTGGAACATTACATTCATGGATTACCTTCCACCAGCATGACCCCGTTTGGTCTCAGTCATCCTGTTAGAGATAGCATATTGCTGGGATCATCTTCTGGATTAAAGCTTCTATGAACAGATTAGGGAACTATAACACCAGAGTAATTCCTTAGATTTTTCCTTTCCTCCCTTTTTTTGTCTTTTATTTTTTTGGGGGCACTTGAATTCTCTAATGATTTCATTTCTTTTTGTTTTTTTTTTGTTTGTTTGTTTGTTTGGTTTGGTTTTTCGAGACAGGGTTTCTCTGTGTAGCCCTGGCTGTCCTAAAACTCACTCTGAAGACCAGGCTGTCCTCGAACTTAGAAATCCACCTGCCTCTGCCTCCCGAGTGCTGGGATTAAAGGAGTGCACCACCACTGCCCGGCATTAATGATTTCATTTCTAATCTCTAGAAACTGTGAGCAAATTACATTTCATAGCTAAATGTCTTTCAGTTTTAAGGACAATTAATGATTGAAGATGAGGATGTTTTTCTAGATTGTTAAAGAAGGGTGAATAAAATTATTTCTATTCTTGAAAACAGTTCTTCTGTCAATCCTTAAATAGTACTGGTCAGAATGACATGACAGTTCCATCTAGGGCAGAAAGAAGGTTGTGTCAACAAGGAGGTGGGGCAAGTTCTAGTATGAGCTTCCCAGACAACACTTAATTCCAGTGAATCATCCCCTGAGGAGCAATGTTGCTGTTGCAATCTCTACAGGCAAGTCCTGAGAGTCCTGAAGTGCTTGCACTTATTCCCCTCTGATGCATCTACACCCTTGAATATTAAATAAGACAGGATAGTTTTATTTCCTTCCATTCTGCCAACACAGAAGACCAATGCCAATAATTTAAAACATATCCATAGACACTGAGAAAAGAAGGAAAGGCAAATATAGGATATGATTTAAAATATGATGTTTGGCACACAGGACATGTTGTAATAATTTAGTGTGGAACACATTATCTGTTGCTCACTCAGGCAAAGGGAAATGTAGAACTTATAAAAGAACATAGTTTAACTTAATGCAAGCCTACAAACCAAACAAGGACCACCCCCCCACACACACTCACACACACTACTTAGGGCTGACAATAACATGGAAGCAACACAACATTCTCGATTCACTGAAAATGTCAAGGTTGTAGCTTGATGTTATAAAGTCCATATGCTCAACTATATTGAAAACAGAGATAATCCTTCCTGTATCTTGGAAAATATTGATTTATTAAAATTAAGGAAACCAATTACAGGGAAATAAGTAAGCAAGACTACTAAATTCTAAGAAGATTGGACTAGTATGATATAATTTGCCACTGAAGGCTACTAAAAGTTTGATGCTATATAAGTCATTTACTGTCTAACATTCAGACAATATGAAATGTTAATTTCAAGTGAATTTTAATTAAGGAGTTGTTTAGTAAAGACACCTAACCCCTTCTCTGAAGTTTAAGAAGACCTGTTAGGGCTGTTTCTTTCCTGAGCTTCTCTGTTTGGAACAGGCAAATAGATTTCTAGGGGCCCATATGTGGTAAGAAATTCTAGATGAAGCAAATACTCAGAAGCTTTCACTCCCTTTCAGTTGGTAATCATTCCATCCTTCATATTTCAGAGCTGTACACATCTGCTTCTGAACCTTTACAATATGAAGAAATGGTATGTAATAATGAATTGTTAAATATTTCATAACTGTTAGCCAAAACTTAATTATTACCATGTTGACTCTGAAAACAATTATGAGATAATGTTTTTATGATCACACTCATTTTGAAGATGATAAAAGTGAAATATAATTGGGTTTTATAAAATTCTCACAGTCAAATACCAGTAATAATTATAACAGTCACTTTTATCTCAGTGATTCATGAGGTTACTAAGTTCCCTGAAGAAGTATTAACCAGTACTTATGGACATGTGTGGAAACAATTTGTGTCACCATTTCAGCAGAAATAAATGATATTTTTTTTCTAAAAATATATTGGTATGAAGGAATGACTCTCTGACCTTAAATTCTGTATTATTCTTTTTGTGTCAAGGACTTTCAATATTTTATGAATTCTAGACTTTTCAAATCTGAGAGATTTATTTCATTTAGTATTATTAATTTAGTAAAAATATACCCTTTGGTAAAGGAAATCAATACCATACAGTGCTAGCATTTTTCAGAGTAGACAGGAAGCTATGTGAAAGTCAACTTACTTAATGTAAGGTCAGAGCCAAGTTACTCTTGCTAAATATATACTTAAAAAGAGATTGCATCATTCAGCATTCTGTAACACAAGGAAGGACTCACTAATTAATATTTATTTAGAGAGAAACATACAACTTCTGAAAACATCTTTCAGTTTGATCTTCCTTAATATTCCTCATGTTTTATTAAATTAAGATCTGGGAACTGGCTTACATCTATTTTGTGCAAGATTCTTTAAATATACTATTTTTTTCCCTGTAAAAGGCCCTTGAGTTGAGCTGATTATATAATATAAGACTATCGGTTATTTGGTGGTGTCTTACTGGGCTATGAAATGAAGTCTCTCAATATCAAAAATGCTCATTATTTCCACAGTATGAAAAAACACAATGTGTATAAACTTAAATTCATAATAACATAATGGTTTTAAATGATACTTGAACAATGTCCAGGCTAAATATTTTCTCTTTTCTCATACTTTAGTTACATTTCAAATGTTTTCCCATTTCCAGATCTCCCTTTGGAACCTCCCTATTTCCTGACCCTCCCCCTGCCACTGTGGGGGTATTCCCCCACCCACCAAGCCACCCACTCTCATCTTCCCTCCTTGGCATTATCCTATACTGGGGGATCTAACACCTTCAGGCCCAAGTGCCTCTACTCCCCCGGAAGGCTAACAAGACCCTCCTCTACGGCATATGTGGCCAGCACCATTGGTCCCTCTATGTGTATTCTTTGGTTGGTGGATAAGTCTCCAGGAGTATCAAAGGGTCAGACCAGTTGCCACAATTGCTCCCTCCCTGGGGCTGCAAACTCGCTCAGCTACTTCAGTCTCTACTCCAACTCCTCCATCTAAGACCTCATGCAAAGCCCAATGGTTGCTGTGAAGTGACTCTTGGATATTCCAAAATTTTGGGCTAATAACCACTTATCAGTAAATACATACTGTGTTCATTCTTTTGTGACTGAGTTACCTCACTCATGTTGATATTTTCAAGTTCTATCCAATTGCCTGCAAATTTCATGAAGTCATTGTTTTTAATAGCTGAGTAGTATTCCATTGTGTAAATTTACCACATTTTCTGTATTCATTCCTCTGTTGAGGGACATCTGGGTTGTTTTCGGTTTCTGGCTATTATAAATATGGCTGCTATGAACATAGTGGAATACGAGTCTTTGTTACATGTTGGAGCATCTTCTGGGTATATGCCCAGGAGTAGTATAGCTGGGTCCTTAGGTAGTATTATGTTCATTTTTCTGAGGATCTGCCAAACTAATTGCCAGAGAGGTTGTATCAGCTTGCATTCCCATCAGCAATGGAGGAGTGTTCCTCTTTCTCCACATCCTCTCCAACATCTTCTGTCACCTGAGTTTTTGATCTTAGCCATTCTAACTGGTGTGAAGTGGAATATCAGGGCTGTTTTGATTTGCATTTCTGTGATGACTAAGGATGTTGAACATTTCTTTAGGTGCTTCTCGGCCATTCAAGTTTCCTCAGTTGAGAATTCCCTGTTTAGCTGTTTCCCATTTTTTGACAGGATTATTTGGATCTCGAGTCTAGCTTCTTGAGTTTTTCGTATACCTTGGATATTAGCCCTCTATCAGATGTAGGATTGGTAAAGATCTTTTCCCAATCTGTAGGTTGCCGTTTTGACCTATTTACAGTGTCCTTTGCCTTACAGAATCTTTGTAATTTAATGAGGTCCCATTTGTTGACTCTTGATCTTAGAGTACAAGCCATTGGTGTTCTGTTCAGAAACTTTTCTTCTCTTCTACATGTTGACCGCCAGTTGAACCAGCACCATTTGTTGAAGATGCTGTCTTTTTTCCACTGGATGGTTTCAGCTTTTTTTGTCAAATATCAAGTGACCATAAGTATTTGGGTTCATTTCTGGGTCTTCATTTCTATTCCATTGATCTACCTGCCTGTCACTGTACCAATACCATGCAGTTTTTATCACTACTGCTCTTTAGTACAGCTTAAAGTCAGGGAGGCTGATTCCCTCAGAAGTCCTTTTATTTTTGAGAATAATTTTTGCTATCCTGGGATTTTTTGTTATTCCATATGAATTTGAGAATTGCTCTTACTAAGTCTATGAAGAATTGAGTTGGAATTTTGATGAAGATTGCATTGAATCTGTAGATTGATTTCATCAGGATGACCATTTTAACTATATTAATCCTGCCAATTCATGAGCATGGGAGATCTTTCCTTCTTCTGAGGTCTTCTTCGATTTCTTTCTCCAGAGACTTGAGGTTCTTGTCATACAGATTGTCATACACTTCTTTGGTTAGAGTCACACCAAGATACTATATATTGTTTGTGACTATTGTGAAGGGTGTGTCATTTCCCTAATTTCTTTCTCAGCCTATTTATCCTTCGAGTATAGGAAGGCTACTGATTTGCTTGAGTTAATTTTGCATCAGTCCACTTTGCTGAAGTTGTTTATCAGCTGTAGCAGATATCTGGTGGAGTTTTTCGGGTCATTTAAGTATACCAACATATCATCTGCAAATAGTGATATTTTGATTTCTTCCTTTCCAATTTGTATCCCTTTGACCGCCTTTTGTTCTCTAAAGCTCTAGCTAGAACTTCAAGTACTATATTGAATAGATAGGGAGAGAGAGATCAGCCTTGCCTAGTCCCTGATTTTAGGGGGATTGCTTCGAGTTTCTCTTCATTTAGCTTGATATTGGCCACTGGTTTGCTGTATATGGCTTTTACTATGTTTAGGTATGATCCTTGAATTCCTGATCTTTCCAAGACTTTTATCATAAAGGGATGTTGAATATTGTCAAATGCTTTTTCAGCATCTAATGAAATGACTATGTGGTTTTTTTATTTGAGTTTGTTTATGTGGTGGATTACATTGATGGATTTCTGGGTATTGAATCATCCTGCATCCCTGGGATGAAGCCTACTTGATCATGATGAACGATCATTTTGATGTGTTCTTGGATTTGGTTTGCAACAATCTTATTGAGGATTTTTGCATCGATATTCATAACAGAAATTGGTCTGAAGTTTTCTTTTATTGTTGGGTCATTGTGGGGTTTTGGTATCAGTGTAACTGTGGCCTCATAGAATAAATTGGATAATGTTCCTTCCATTTGTATTTTGTGAAATAGATTGAAGAGTATTGGTATTAGGTCTTCTTTGAAGGTCTGATAGAATTCTTCACTGAACCCATTTGTTCCTGGGCTTTGTTTGGTTGGGAGACTTTTAATGACTATATCTATTTCTTTAGGGTTTGTGGGACTGTTTTGATGGTTTACCTGAACCTGACTTAACTTTGGTATTTAGTATCTGTCCAGAAAATTGTCCATTTCATCCAGATTTTCCAATTTTTTTTGAGTATATGGTTTTACAGTAGGATATGATGATTTTTTGAATTTCCTCAGAATCTGTTGTTATATCTCACTTTTCATTTTTAATTTTGTTAATTTGGATACTATCTCTGTGCCCTCTGGTTAGTCTGCCTAAGGGTTTATCTATCTTGTTGATTTTATCAATGAACCAGCTACTGGTTTTGTTGATTGTTGTATAATTCTTTTAGTTTCTACTTGGTTGATTTCAGCCCTTAGTTTGATTATTTCCTGCCTTCTACTGTTCTTGGGTGTATTAGCTTCTTTTTGTTCTAGAACTTTCAGGTGTGCTATTAAGTTGCTAGTATATGCTCTCTCAAATTTCTTTTTGGAGGCATTCAGAACTATGAGGTTTCCTCTTAACTCTGCTCTCATTGTGTCCCATAGGTTTGGGTATGTTATACTTTCATTTTCACTAAATTCTAGGAAGTCTTTAATTTCTTCCTTTATTTCTTCCTTGACCATGTTATCATTGAGCAGAGCATTGTTCAGCTTCCATGTGTATGTGGGCTTTCTCTTGTTGTTGTTGCGATTGAAGACCACCCTTATTTTGTAGTGATCTGATAGCAGGCATGGGATTATTTCAATATTCTTATGTCTGTTGAGGTCTGTTTTGTGACCAATTATATGATCAGTTTTGGAGAAGGTACCATGAGGTACTGAGAAGAAGGTATATTCTTTTGAATTAGGATGAAATGCTCTATAGATATTTGCTAAATCCATTTGGTTCATAACATCTGCTAGTTTCACTGTGTCTCTGTTAATTTGTGTTTCCAAGATTTGTCCATTGATGAAAGTGGGGTGTTGAAGTCTCCCACTATTATTGTGTGATGTGCAATGTGCGCTTTGAGCTTGAGTAAATTTCTTTTATGAATGTGGGAGCCCTTGCATTCAGGGCATACACGTTCAGAATTGAGAGTTCTTCTTGGCAGATTTTTTCCTTGATGAGTATGAAGTGTCCTTCCTTATCTTTTTTGATGACTTTTGGCTAAAATTCGATTTCAAGTGATATTAGAATGCCTATTCCAGCCTGTTTTTGAGAACCATTTGCCTGAAAAATTGTTTTCCAGCCCTTTACTCTGAGGTAGTCTTTGTGTTTAACATGGAGGTGCATTTCCTGGTTGTAGCAAAATGCTGGGTCCTGTTTATGGATCCAGTCTGTCAGTGTATGTCTTTTTATTTTGTAATTGAGTAAATTGATGTTAAGAGATATTAAAAACTAGTTATTGTTGCTTCCTGATATTTTCGATGTTGGTTTTTGGTTTGTGTGGATATCTGCTTTTAAGTTTGTTGAAAGATTATTTTGTTGCCCTTTCTTTGTGTAGTTTCCCTCTTTGAGTTGGCGTTTTCCATATATTATTGTTTGTACGGCTGGGTTTGTGAAAACACTCTGTACAAATTTGGATTTGTCATAGAATATTTTGGTTTCACCATCTACGCTTATTGAGAGTTTTGCTGGGTATAGCATCCTGAGTTGGCATTTGTGTTCTCTTAGAGTCTGTATGATATCTGTTCAGGATCTTCTAACTTTCATAATCTCTATTGAGAAGTCTTCTGTAATTCGGATAGGTCTGCCTTTGTGTGATACTTGACAATTTTCCCCTACTGCTTTTAATATTCTTTCCTTATTTTGTGTATTTGGTTTTTTGACTTCAATATGATGGGAGGAATTTCTTTTCTGGTCTAGTCTATTTGGAGTTCTGTAGGCTTCTTGTATATTTATTTTCTTCTCTTTCTTTAGGTTAGGGAAGTTTTCTTCTCTAATTTTGTTGAAGATATTTACTGGTCCCTTAAGTTGGGAATCTTCATTCTCTTCTATACCTATTATCCTCAGGTTCTGTCTTTTTGTTGTAACCTGGATATCCTGGATGTTTTGGGTTAGGAGCTTTTTTCATTTTGCGTTTTCTTTGACTATTGTGTCCATATTTTCTATGGTATCTTCTGCACCTGAGATTATCTCTTCAATCTCTTGTATTCTGTTGGTGATGCTTGCATCTATGACTCCTGATTTTTTCTCTGTTTTCTATCTCCAGGGTTGTCTCCCTTTGTGATTTCTTTATTGTTTCTATTTCTGTTTTTAGTTCCTGGATGGTTGTGTTCATTTGTTTGATTGTGTTTTCCTGTAATTCTGCCTTTTTGATTGTGTTTTGTTGTAATTCTTTAAGGGATTTTTGTGTGTGCTCTTTAAGGGCTTCCAGTTGTTTACCTATGTTCTCTTGTATTTCTTTAAGGGAGTTGTTTATTTCACTTTTAAAATCTTCTATCATCCTCTTGAGATGTAATTTAAGTCTGAGTCTTCCTTTTCTGGTCTGTTGAGGTATCCAGGGTTTGCTGTGTTGGGAGAGCTGGATTCTGGTGATGCCACGTATCTGTGGTTTCTGTTCCTTGTGCTCTTGCCCTTGCCTTTCGCCATCTGGTTATCACTGGTGTTAGCTGGTCTTACTCTCTCTAACTGTGGCTTGTCTTTCCTGTAAGCCTAGGTGCCAATACTCCTTGAAGACCAGTTCTCTCTGAGAGGAATTTCGGTTTGGAGAGCTGTGGTTTAGGGTCAGCTCTGAGGTGAAGACAGAAACCAGACATATCTAATCCTCAACTATCCCTTGTTACCTGTATCCTGATGGCTCTGCAAGGGTCCCTCTTGGTCCAGTGAATTTGAAAAGAAGTGGTGGTCTTGCCTGTGCTTAAAGGTGTGTCAGCACTCCTGGCATACCAGCTCTCTCCTGACACTATTTGAATATAGAGTCCTGTGTCATAGGATTCATAGGATCTGCTCTCCAGCCACTGAAAGAAACCAGAACCCCGTTCCTCAGTCCCTGTGCCCTGGGTATTCCAGGTGAGTCCCTCTGAGCAGACAGGCTTGCCCACACTCTTGGGACTATACCCAAAAGATGCTCAACCATGCCACAGGGGCAAGTGTTTCACTCCATTCATAGTGGCCTTATTTGTGATAGCCAGAAGCTGGAAACAACCCAGATATCTCACAACAGAAGAATGGATACAGAAAACGTGATACATTTACACAGTGGAATACTACTCAGCTATTAAGAGTGAGGACATCCTGAGTTTTGCAGGCAAATGTATAAAACTAGAAAATACCATCCTGAGTGAAGTAACTCAGTCACAAAAGAACATGCATGGTATGTACTCACTAATAAGTGGATATTAGACAAAAAAAAAAGAAAAAGTACAGAATACCTAAGGTCTCTATACTCTTAAACCTGTGGAAATAACCTATACCACTTTACCTCTAATTGAACACTCACATAGCAAGCTCTGTTTATGTCTGGAAAAATAAACAATGCAAATATGGCTCCAGTAGTGGTTTGACTTCTTGTATTTTCTGACTTGTATTTTCAATAGTTTTCCACCATTATTGTTATCATTCTTGGTACATTGTTTTATATGAAGGTTAGTAGATATATATCTTCCCTATTTTTCTTTTCTTTTCTTTCCCTCATTCTTTCTTATTTCTTTCCTTTTTTTTCTTTTTTCTTTTCTAGACTGTTCACTTGTATTGAATAGACCAAAACTGGATGGTGCACAGCAAGTGTTCAGGGTTTATGCTTGTACGTTTTTTCAGAGATATGCATTAAAAATGTATGAACTGTGAATGCCAAAACATCCTTAAACATCCACCTACATCTCCAACCCTGTAGAAGAGGGACTTCTTCATTCTGTTAAAATACAGACATCACAGAATCAAGTGAAAAAACAAATCACACACAAATTGTAGTCTTTAGCTTTATATTTTAATGTAGAAAGTGTACATTATACACATGTCATTGTAGCAAGAGAGAATGCATTTTCATATGAACATGTGAATGTGTAACTTAGATTCCATCAGAAGGAAAGAAATGTTTTACTGGAAGAGATGATGCTGTGGAACAGTAACGACTATTGTCCTAAGTAGTCGGAGGCTGTTAAGTGAGAGGAACACCCAGGAAACTCAAGTCATTGATGAGAAAACCACTCTTATATTAAAGGATAAGTTTCTAAAGTTTGAAAGATTATAATAAAATATATAACAAAGATTGTAAAGTGTTAAATCAAAGAAGGATTAGGAAGAAACATGCCTAATAATAAATCTTTATATATCATTATATAATGAAATTTCAGTCCATGCACAGTTTTTTTAATATAAGAAAATGGTAAGAGAAAATTAATTTTAAAGATTATGTTTCCACTGCCTTATAAGAAGAGCTATAGAGAAGCAGGTGTACCTTGACAACTTTCAGGAGACCACATCTCTGGACACCAGTCAGAGCAAATGGAACAAGAAAGAACCAGTTAACCATGAATATAAAATATAAAACTCTGTGGTTACTTTTCTCCTATGCTTCTCTTTATTTACAAACTCTTGGTTCATTCTCATAACACCTTACCATCTGGTTTTAGTTGTCTTCTTGGGTAATTAAAACAAGAGTCTGTGACCACATGTTGAACAAAACAACCAAGTATATTAGCATTAGTAGCTTGAGTAAAGATGTTTGCCTATGAACATCAGAAGGTAACTATACCAGATAGAGACAGTGTATGTGAAGAAGGTCAGTGGTCACTGGAACAGAGGATTCACTGTTTAAGTGTAATGAGTGTATAGACAGACCAGGGGTCAACAGAGAAGGGATGGTGCGTGTGGAGAGAGGACAGTAGTCATTGAAACAGAACATGTCTTACTTCGGGATATTACATTTGGGCAGAGGCTGCATTCATAAAAATAGAGGCTGGTCCATGTGAAAAGAAGATAGTGGTCAATATAACAGAGAATGCCAGCCTCTGTGTAGACTGGGGGGCAGGGTCATCAAGAACACTTGAAGGTTTCCTCATCTCTCTCTCTCTTATTATTTTTAAAAAACTTTTACACCCTTGTTGCAAAAAAAATACTAAAGGAAGGATGAAAATGTTTTCAAATAAAATCAACATATACTTACAACATACAGAAAATAACCAATAATATTCTAGTAAATTTTCTACATATAACATATATTTTAATTCTACAAGAATAGGTTCATAGTATAAATTTTTATTCTATACTCTACTTTTTCACATTTGATGTATTATAAATATCTTTCCATGCCAATAAATACTGTGAGACCAATATATTTTATTTGTTAGAAAGCCACTTATTATTTCAAATACTAAGAGGTTACTCTGTAGCCATTTGGCATTTGCCATACTGGAATTAAATTTCAGCTACTATGATAGTTCAAAGTCCCCAGGTTCTTCAATTACAATGTTTCTTATAAAGCCTTTCTGGCACACCTCAGCCCATTAAATCTGAATTTCTTAAATAGGCTCTATACTGTGTAATTAACACTAGATTATATTCTTCCTTCTTTTGCTTCCCAATTCCTTCATGGAAGCTGTTTTTTTTTTTCTTTTTTTTAGAAGTTTGCAAAGTGAAACCACATTTAATATTTTATGATTTTACCCATCTCCCTACCATCTCTGATCCTGATGAAGAATGCACCCAATATGTTTATTATATAAATGATCAATTAAATAACTCATACTTATGCAATGTATCCCTTAAGGGAATATATTATAGTGTTATAGTAAAGGTTTTCTTCTTCTCTGTGCCAACTTTTATTGCACACACTTAGTGGGCCCACAATAAATATACAAAAAGTAAATGAATAACTCTGGTGCAAGATATAATCAACTCATCTTTCAAGAAAATATATCAGGTTGTGTCTTTACCTTTTATACAGATTTAAAACTCTTATGGGTATTATAAAGATTTCTGCATAAGTAATAAGGAAGAATCAGGCTTGTATTGTGCCTGAAATTGACAGCCACCTGACTTCTGCTAGTCAGAAAACCACTCATCTCACTTACCACATTCAGCCTGCCACATAGTGACTGACTATCTCAGCTCTTCCAAATAAAGCAAAGAGTTGGCTCGTTATAGGTTTTGCTGCATGGAAAGCAGCAATAAGAGCCTGGATGAGCAGGATTTGCGTGAACTCTTGAAGTGTCAGTAATTAGACTGCCAAAATTTATAGATCTATTAAAGATAATATCAAACCTAGTCCTTCTTTTAGACAAATCTCGAAGTGTGCTTTCTTTCATCTTGATTGACTTATCATGCTTTACAAAAGTGCCTCTTACCATAATCTGATACACTTTGAAAGCAGCCCTGAGAACACCAGGCTCAGAAAGACAGTTGGTGGTTTGAACTCATCTGAACAACTTTTGCATAATGTTCCTGAAACTCATGTTTTCAGCATTTGTCCAGATCTAATGAGTGAATGTGATTGCTTACAAAAAGGGAATTTATAAGTTATACTAGGTAGGGACTCACCACACACCCTCCAACCATGGAAATGGTGTTTGATACTCTGATAGTGATTTTCAAACTCACACGGGGCATGGAACCTCTCTATACATGTTGGTCACCTTTACCAGACTGGTCAGAACATTCAGGTGCCTAGAAGTAGCTCCTACCTCCATGATGAACATAGACAGCATTCCGCTTTGTCAGGGAACCAGATGTGAGAGTCTTTTTATATGAAATGTTACAGGGAAATTTCATAGACTTCTATAGAAGGAAGATTCATACAAGAAGTTATAAAATTATAGTGTGCAAATTAAGAAAGAGAGTATGGCTAGTTGGTAATTTCATTTTTGAGGTTTTTCTAACAGATTCTATGTCTCTTAAGAACAACTGTTGTTCTTAAGAGATATAGAACAACTTAGTTCTTAAGAACAAGTTGTAGTTCTTAAGAACTACAAACTTTGTTTGTAGTTTTGCTTTACACAGTTCCTTCTTCCCCCTTCTTTGGAAGACAGCAACTGTTTAATGGATTGCTTTCAAGTAGGTGTTTGAATTTTTACCCTTACATAAAGAAAATGGAAATGTATACTTGGGAAGTACCATTATTATGTTAGAAAAGAAAGCTTGCTCTAAGACAGCTATTCTAAACCTGTGGGTTACAAGCACTTTGGGAGTCACATATAAGATATTCAGATATTCACATTGACCAGCAAGCTTTTGGCCAGGGTACAGGGAGCATTTCAGATCTTACCCACAAGACAGTTGAGAAAGAATAAGTCTGAGTCCACCTCACATTCTGGTTTCTGCTCTTTCCATTTTGTCCCCTCAATTAATCTCCTACTACTACTGCACCTTGCATATTCCTCCACACTATAAGGACTTATGGGACCTGAGTGGAGCTGGTCCATGCCTTTACACATTCTGACCTGTGATCTATAAAACTTCCTTTTAAATAACACTGTGCAAATATCAATATTTTTCTTTCACTGCATCAGTCTGTTCTTGTGCCCTTTCCTCAGATAAACCTGAATTCTGCTCTTTAGCCATTCACTTTCTTCATAGTGAATTTTGTTTACATTCATTTATGCATTATATTATCTGTTTTTTTTTTCTGAGAAAATATGAATTTCTGGAGTAAATATTTCAATTTGTATTTTGCATTTATGTCCACAGAACCCAAGTTCATCTCTCACATAGATGCAAGTACCAGTGACGGTTTGCTATTTGAAAATATTGTATGCAGCTTGGGTGTTATCAGTTTGATTGCTGTAATTTTGTCTTGGTGGACTTGACATTGCTTTCAAAAGCAGCAGAGCCAGGATATCCATTTTCTGGAAAGATTCCAGCCAGGGAAGAAGCAAGCTGCTCCTGAGAGCATGTGGGAGGAAAACAACTTGCCCAAAACAGAAAAAGAGAAATATTTCAAGCCAAACCCAGAATTTCAGCATTACAGAAAGCATGGGATAGAAAGCCATTATCCAGGTGTTCTGAAAACAATTGAGAGGACAGCACTCCCTGCATTTAGTCACCATAGGTGTTGACCCTACGCTTTCCTGTGGGGTTCACAGATACATATGTTTAAAGAAAAGGTGTGCAGATATTGTTTGTCTGACTTTGAAATGATCAGGCTGTACCCTTCTCAGAAGCTGTGGGATGTGTTTGAGTTTATACTTGTGGCACAAGCAACAAGCAGGTATGTACTGAGGGAAAATTTTAATGACGATAAAGGTAAAAAGTGACAGTTTTATATAACCCTATTAAGAACAGAAAGAGGTGCCAAGAAAAAGCTACATCAGGCAAAATTAGGAGAGTTTTGAGCTTATATGGTTTTAGTGGTAAAATGAATTCATAGTTCCTTGGCTGATTTCGTCCAGTAAGAATGGATTACTATTTGTTTGTGCTGGCTACACTTGTTTCTGCTCCCTGAAGCACAATGCTTCTTTAAACTTGTGAGCTATTTTTCACTCATAGAAGCAGGGATTTTTGTCATGAATCAGACCAGAGAATCCAGCACAATATGCTATTTTGAGACATAATGTCAAATAGTTTGGGAAAACATCTAGTGGCATTTCCTAAAATGAAAGTGACATGAGTGGTTATCTAGAATATGAGTTACAGAGACAATCTGGTGGAAATATCCTTGATTCATTCTCATTATATGAAAATGTACTGACTTGGGATTATATTAAAGCATGAACTCCGGAAGTTTCATTCTATGTCCTTCTTAGCACCTGGCATGATTTGCTTCTAAACAGCTACAGTTTTTGCTTTAATTGCACAGCACCTGCCATTATCAGTATGTATTCAATTGCATTTTAATAAATTTACCCTTAATAGACACAAGTTAAAATAGACATCTTTTCTTACTTCTTATTAAGTTGTGCCTCTCCAAGTTTACCATGTGACCTTTTTTCTTTTCTAATGTAGATGTTCAATGGGAACATTCAGATGTGTATAAATGAGCTCTTTTATCTTTCTGTCATCACAGATTTACAGAAAAATAACAGGATATATAGAATCCACATGATAATGACCTCTAGAAGTTAAAAAAAAAAAAAGTGTAGGTCAAATTACAGATGTTTCCTCAGTAGTCGAAAACACAATGATAGACACTTAAAGTAATATTTGAGAGCTGTTAAAAGCAAATATGACCCATTTTTATTGTGGCATACAATAACACTTATTTACTTTTGAATCAAATTTTTTAGACAGACTTTGGTCTAGCTTACAAGCCTGAAATAAAAAAGGTAGGTGTTTAAAATAAAGGGAAAAGAAAATAAACAGAAGGAAACCATTAAAACTGCAGCAAAGGCTAAAATTAGAAAAAAAAAATACTCCAGGTTCCAATATTTGAAACCTCATTTGGTCTCTGCTATTTAAGAGAGGAATCTTGAGCCTGATTATACTAAATATAAAGATGTGATGAATGACAGGCTCCAAGGAGCTAACTCCACAGAGAGATCGTACTTGAACTGATCTCCAATGAATTCCTGGGTTTGGTGACTGACTTTCACAACTGATCTCCTTGGTGAGTAGTGTTCAATTACTAGACAGCAGGCACATGAACGCTCTGTGTCACAAAAGAGCACATAGAATATTCACATGTGTGCCTTCACTTCACAATCACAACACTTTTCTCCATAGAATGTGAAACCAGGACTTGCTGTTTCTTTAGCTGTCTCCTTCTGCTATTCCTATCTACTGCCAGACTCAGTGTCAGGACATGAGGCCATCTTGAACCCCACTTCTCATCTTGCTAAATTTGGATGACTTTTCACTAAACTTACTGAGATGTTCTCCACATTCCTGACAATGTATGATTACAGCAACTTGAGGGAAAGGTTTACTTAGGTTCAGAATTTAAGAATAGATTGAGTCCTTATGGTGTGAGAAGCATTTCAGGACTATAGAGTGGTCCTGCTTCTCCCACAGTGTCCACAGTGAGGAAGCAGAGAGGAAAGAATATCGGCACTCAGCTCCTGCCTGTCTAGAATGTTCTTCTTTGGAACAGTGACACTCACATTCACATTGGGTCTTCCCTGTATAAACACCCATGAAATCACCTTCACAGATGTGCTAATCATTGTTTCTGAGGTGCTTCTAAAATCAGACAAGTTGACAATAAAAATTAAACATAATTCTAAACAGGAAATTATACTTCTCTCTTCATTTAGTGCCAATCACTATGAAGGATGTAAACATCAGAATGTGACCTTACCCCTTGATGCCATTTGGTCAAGTCTCATATAAGTGATAAAAATAACCTGCCAGGGTAGGACAGGTAATAAAATGTCATCTCTATGCACATACCAATGTGATACCAAAATTCCCTCTATATCAATGACTTATTTTTACCGGTATTAAATAGTGAAGAAACATCAGCAAGTCACAATGAAATATCTTGCTCAAATTCTCAGTGGAGAACTAATGAATTGGGAACTTTACTAATGAATATGTTTCCTAAATTCACAAACAACTTACTTTCGCTGCACAAATAATTCTTTAGAATGTTTCACTGACTGAAATTAATTCTACAAATCAGATATTGGTACTACAAATGCAAAATCCAGTGAAACCAAGGGAGTGCGCTGATTGATATCTAAGCATCTTACATGTCTTCATGTCTTATGGGTTGGAGAGACATTTCAGGACTAATTCAGATGTTCAGCATGAATCCTGATAGCCTTACTATAGAGAGTATTAGGGTAAATAAAAGTAATATACAGAAGATGGCAAGTCATGTCTTTCATCATGGAAGATGTGGATTACTGGCATTTAGTAAAATCTATTGCATTCTTTCAAAAATAAGAAGGGTAACATAGATATTTAAAAGCATATTTTTGAAAGGGGAGTCATAAGTTAATATTTAATTCTTAGAATGCCCCAAAAGTCATCCTCATACTTCCTTCCTGGCTTATTTGGTTAGACCATTCTGGCTCAGAGTTCTGAAAGCCCAGTGACAAAAAGGAACATGGTCACTGTTCACTAGGGCCTGAACAAAGGGTCATGGGTCTCTCTGTGTGTGACTGTGTGCGAGCAGCTCTTACTGTAGCATCGATAGAACATTTACCTTCCCAGCTTCCTTTACTCCATTTTCTTTCTACTGTCTTATCTGGAGTAAAAGAGTACTAACTCTCTTTCCTAATCTAGGAAGAAGTCAGGAGGTGACATTTGATTTTTATTCATCTCGGTTCTTGTCTCTTAGGTTTTTGGGAGTCGGGAAATAGGTGAATCACTGTGTGTTTGGGAATCAATGTCTGTGGCCTTCATAAGAACCAGTTTGGAGACAATCAGGGAGCTGCATTGGTCTGACAGGTCTTCTGAATATATGATATGATTGTGTGGCTTGGACACAGTGGAAGAGTGGGTTGTTGTTGACTATTTTATCTGATCTTGGCACCCTTTTCAGCCTACTGGGTTGACTCATACAACCTTAATATAAGGAGAGGTGCTTAGTCTTATTGCAACTTGAAATGCCATGTTTGATTGATATCCCTGAGAGATCTGCCCTTCTCTGATGGGAAACAGAAAAGGTGGAGTGGGAACTGGGGGGTGGGAGTGTGTTTAAGATGTAATATATAAGAGAATAATAAGAAAATCAGGGACCCAGTTCTATTCATTGTGAACTACTTAAAGTTGCTCCTTTTGACACCCAGTCACTCACAATGGCATGGGTCCTGTTTAATGTCACAGATGCCGATCTTAGAATTATTATTTACAAGTTCTGTAGAAGGCCCCATTCTGAGGTGTGTTTCATAAAATATTTAATTCCATCTATGTCTGGAAAGAAACTAACAGTAATTCCCATTATTTCAGCTGTATGCATTGAACACTATGTTCACATACTTTCCCTGGTTGTAATATTTTCCATTAGTAGGTAGGATAATACTTATTGTGTGCAAACACTATGCCAGGCATTAGAAATACTTGGGGAATTGGGACAGAGTTGGCAGTGAGAGTTGAAGAGGAATGAACTGAAATCCACCAGATTTCATCAGGAATCTAACAAGCAATCCTGCAGCAGGAGGTGAGAGTTATAATGACATGTGCTCTTTTCTAGAGAAATACAGGGAAGTGTCATCAAAGAAAGTAAGTCTTGCTGAATGATGTAATTTTTCCTATTGATAGTGACAATGTGCTAAGAGTTAAAGGGGGGAAAGTCGAATGCTACCAGAGGGAAAAAAACCTAAGACAGAGATGTGGAGATCACAAAAGTTGATTTGAATTGTAGGGGTTACTAGTCAGTTCTGTTACAATAAATGGTTGCTAACAAAAAGTAGCCAGTAGAAAGTAACACTTTCTGGACCACCTAAGTACCTGGGAAATTTTACCAGAAGGTGGTGACAGGGTACTTTGTGCATCAACAAGATGAGCTAATATTATGATAAAAACAACTTTCTTTGGGAGACTTAGGAGATGTTGTTCACTTTGTTTACCAGGTGTCTGCCCTCCATTTTCTCTATCTACTACTTACCCAAAGACTAAGTAGAGACCCAACTCTTTCTGCATATTATCCATCATGGCTCAGGTAGAAAGAATGAATCTTAATGCATTATTCCATTATGTATATGAACTAAGATACCGGGAGCCGCCTGGCATTAAAACAAAGAAGCCACTTAGCAATGCTGATTATTATCTTAGACAAATACCCAGATACTTCTCCATTCTCAGGTTTTACAACTTTAAGATATTTCCCCATCCTTAGGTTTTACAACTTAGATACTGCCCCATTTCTTAGGTTTTACATTAACTCTAAGTCAACTGTTTCGGGAGAATCGAAACCTATACACCTGCTGAAGGTCTGTGCTGCCATGGCTACGAGGAATTTCGGTCGCTGTTTTCTGCTTAAAAACTCGAGCTGTTGTCCACAATAAACGGAGCTTGATCAGAATCCTGTCTTGCTCTCCTTCCTCGCGTCTCTTATCCCCCATACTCTTTCTCCAGGTTTGGGACTCCCTGCTGACTGCCCTGCAGGTTGGGGCAACTGGCACCCGACGTGGGGCCCCGAGCTACAGAGGACTGAGTATGCCAAGCCCGTCATCAGAAGTGTGTAAAATACATTGGGACCACCACCTCCAAGGGAAGGTGAGTGAAGGTTCTGCATTGATCACCACAGGTGACCCGCCTGTGAGACAGATCTGAGAGGGAAATATTGGGGCCGGCGCAATAATAGGACAAGCATTGAGTAAGCATGAGTTGTTTTTAAGGAGCCTCAAGGAGGCTCTCAAGATATGAGGAAGCAGGGTAAAAAAGAAAGATTTGAAACACTTTCTTGAATTTGTCCTTGAGACATGCCCCTGGTTTCCCCTCAAGGGAACAATTGATGAAAGATGATGGGCTAGGGTAGGAGATGCTTTAAATGACTTTTATGAGACTTTTGGGCCTGAGAGAATCCCTGTCACTGCCTTCTCATATTGGTCGCTGATAAATGAGACTCTAAAAAAACATAGAAATTCCCCTGATGTCCAAAAGGTCATTTCTGAGGGTGAAAGGGCCCTTCAGAAACATTCGCAGCCACCCTCGGTCTGTCGCTCTATTTTCATCCCCATGCCTGATGATGTTTGCTTGAGGACGGTCCCTACGCCTACGGATGATTACTTAGGGACACAGACCAAAACTAAAGAGACTCCTATTGTCCGCCCCAAGGAGCCTCTTCATAGCCCAGAAAAAACAGGTCCCCCTCAGATCTACCCCTCTTTGGCTCAATTCAAGACCAAAAATAAAGATTTCAATGACGCCCTCCCTCCTGATGATCAAATTGACTTAGAGGAGGAAGCGGCCAAATACTTTAATAAAGATTGGCCCCCTTTCAGGCAACCCCCTCCTTACCCTTCCTCTCCGTCATTTTGCGTTCCAGTTCTAGATGCCCCTGACCCTATTACTCAAAATAAGTCTCATTTGACTCATGAAATCTCTTCCCTTAGAAGGCTAATTCATGAGAGAAGAACATTTACATTTACTAAAGGAATTACGGGCCGTAGATTCAGAGCTCTCCTCTATGGCCCTTATTGCCGGCCCAAACGTTAGGTTTCAGATAAACCTAAAAAGAAAAAGGAAAAGAAAAAGGAAGCTCCCTCTCAGGTTATGGCCTTCCCAGTTACTAGATCCGGAGGCCCCGGCTCTAAAAAACAACAAAATAAAAATACTGAAGATGAAGGAGAGTCAGACAGGGAAGGAGAAGGTGCGGGCATAGATGAGGAAACTGATGGGGAAGAGGAAAACACCAAAACAGGTTACGCTGAGGCATCAGAGGGTGAGGAGGACAAATTTAAAGGCCAAAAATACCGGTGTCTAAATTTTAAACACATAAAAGAAATAAAGGCAGCTGTCACTAATTATGGGCCAAACGCTCCCTTTTCTCAATCTATTATACAAAATCGTAGGGAGCACTGGTTAATCCACAATGATTGGTACGCACTGACTCAAGATGGTCTCTCTGGAGGAGATCATATTCTATGGAGGACTGACTTTGTAGAAAATTGCAGAGATCTTGCAACATGAAATGCTGAAAACAAAGCTTCTAAGAATTGGACTCGAGAAAAATTATTGGGACGGGGAGCATTTGAATCTAATGAAGTCCAGGCTCGGTACCCTCCCAGACTCTTGGCCCAGATTCAAAGGCTCAGGCTTAAAGGCCTGGAGACGGCTCCCTTCAAAAGGATCGGCTACTATGTCCTTGGCCAAGCTTAGACAGGGCACCGATGAATCTTACAGTAGCTTTGTTGCCCGCTTAACTGAGGTCCCTGAAAAAATACCCGGCAGGGAAGAAAGCGAAAGCGTTTTCATTAAACACCTTGCTTACGAAAATGCTAATCCTTCCTGCCAGGCCGTCATTTGGCCCCACCATAACCAAGGTGACCTTTCTGATTATATCAAACTTTGTGCCGGCCTTGGCTTAGCCCATGCAATGGGAGTGGCAATAGGAGCCGCCCTCAGAGATGCCTAACTCACAGCCAGTCTGTTTTACTTGTAAACAACCCAGCCATTTTGCCCGTGACTGTAAAGCGCTCCCTTCTGCTATATCCCCGGCACGGGCCCCTCCCAATTCTGTCTACACTCGTTGCAAAAAAGGCAAACATTGGTCCTCAGAATGCTGCTCCAAGACAGATGCCTCGGGTAACCTACTTCCCCCAAAACAGGGAAACTTACAATGGGGCCAGCCCCTGCCCCCCCCCATTGAGAACGTTCCCTGGGGCTATCAGGTTCATTCCCCTGACACCCCAAACACTCCCGGCCTTTCAAGAGAACCCCCAACTGTCCACACCCTTGCTCGAGCCACAGCAGGCAGTACAGGACTGGACCTCTGGGCCGCCGCCACAAAAATATTAACCCCTGAAATGGGAACTCAAATTATCTCCACAGGAGTCTTTGGACACTTACCCCCTAACACCTTTGGTCTTGTCATAGGACGTGCTAGCACAACTCTTGCTGGTCTCCAGGTCTTCCCCCGGGATAATTGATAATGATTATAATGGAGAAATTAAGATCTTGGCATCAACCTCTCAGGTTTTATTGACCATAAATCCACAACAGAGAATTGCGCAGTTACTCTTGTTTCCCCTTGTCTCAACAACCAACCCCTTTATTAAGAAAGATAGGGGAAATAATGGTTTAGGGTCCTCTGATATTTACTGGATACAACAGATCACTCTCGATTGCCCTTTCCTTAAACTCAAACTTGATGGAAAGACCTTTGAGGGATTAATCAATACAGGTGCAGACGCAACTGTCCTATCCACTAAGAATTGGCCCCCCTCTTGGCCCTTGACTGCCTCTCTGACCCACTTAAAGGGCATTGGCCAAACCTCCAATCCCCAACAGAGTTCGAAAATCCTCACTTGGACAGACGAGGAAGGAAATCAGGGACAAGTCCAACCTTATGTGGTCCCTGATCTACCAGTCAATTTATGGGGAAGAGATGTTCTCTCTCAGCTTAAGGTCATCATGTGTAGCCCAAATAATACAGTTACTCGGCAGACGTTGAAGCAAGGGTTCATGCCTGGACAGGGTTTGGGAAAAAATTCTCAGGGAATAAAGACCCCTATAGACATAAAAAAGAAAATTGATCCATCGGGGCTTGGTATACAAACTTTATCCTAATGGTCACTGACATTCCTGTACCCCATGCAGACAAGATTACATGGATCAACAGCGCCCCTGTGTGGGTTGATCAGTGGCCATTAAATGCTGAAAATTAAGCTGCAGCGTCTCTGCCAGTGCAGGAGCAGTTTGCTGCCGGTCATATCGAGCCCACTACCTCTTCATGGAACACACCTATCTTTGTTATCTGAAAAAAATCTGGCAAATGGAGGTTATTACAGGATTTGAGACAGATCAACAAGACCATGATGGTTATGGGAGCTTTACAACCCGGCCTGCCTGACCCCGCAGCCGTTCCTTCAGGTTATTTGAAAATCATTATCGATTTGAAAACTGCTTTTTCTCTATCCCCCTCCACCCTGACGATAGACCTCGCTTTGCCTTTAGTATTCCAGTGACTAACTTTTCGGGCCCTATGCAACGCTTTCAGTGGCGGATCTTACCCCAAGGCATGGCAAATAGTCCTACGCTATGTCAAAAATTCATGGCACAAGCTGTAGATCCACTTCGAGGCAGATAGCCCTCCATATACATCACTCATTACACAGATGATATCCTTCTGGAGGGTCCTGACCTCTCTTGCCTCCATGCTTGCTATTATGAATTAAGAAACCTTCTAACCCGTCTTGGTTTACAAATAACCCCTGATAAGATCCAACTCCAAGACCCTTACACTTATTTAGGCTTCGAATTAGACGGTCTCCAAATTATCTCTCCAAAACCCCAATTGCAAATCTCTCACTTAAAAACACTCAATGACTTCCAAAAGCTGTTGGGAGACATTAATTGGATTCGTCCTCACCTCAAACTCACCATTGGGGATTTAAAACCCTTATTCAATATTCTCAAAGGGGATTCTGACCCGTCCTCTCCACGTAGCTTGACTGTCCCTGCCAGGAGAGCTATGAGGCTGGTAGAAGACGCTGTTTCCAATCAGACTCTTACCTTTATGTCCTATGATAAACCCCTTTTATTTGCTATTTGTCTTACCACCCATACACCTACTGGAGTTTTTGGCAGTCTGGGCCCTTCTTATGGGTCCATCTTCCTGTCTCTCCCTCTAAAGTGCTAGTCACTTATGCTTCCCTAGTTGTAGAGCTCATCTTTCTGGGACGTAAACAGAGTTGCCAAATTTTGGCAGAGACCCTGATCACATTATAGTCCCCTATACTAAAGACCAACTAGACTGGCTTCTCCAGACCACTGATGACTGGCCTGTAGCCTGTTCCTCATTTCTGGGGCTAATCGATAATCATTACCCTGCGGATAAACTTTTGCAATTCATCAGGCTGCACCCATTTGTTTTTCCAAAGATTACCTCCTCTAAACCTTTACCAAATGCTCTTCTAGTCTTCACTGATGGCTCCTCCAATGGTAAGGCTGCTTATGCTGTTAATGGCCAGCCTAGCTCTTTCCCCTCCCCTTTTCGATCTGCACAGCTTGTAGAAATATATGCTGTTGTTCAGGTTTTTCAAAAATTTAATGATGTTCCTTTTAATTTATATACAGATAGTGCCTATATAGCCTATTCTATTCCCCTTCTAGAAACAGTCCCTTACATTAAGCCTACCACCAATGCCACACCCTGGTTTCTACAACTTCAACATCTAATTACTTCCCGTTGCGAGCCCTTTTACATCAGTCACCTCCGTGCACACTCTAATTTACCTGGTTCTCTCAGTGAGGGAAATGCTCTTGCTGATGCAGCCACGCGCTTAGCACTTCCCATTATTACAGATTTCATGCCCTTCACCATATAAATGCACACTCCTTGCGTTTGATATTCTGCCTCACCTGTGAACAGGCCAGACAAATAGTCAAACAATGTCCCGCCTGCGTTTCCCTTTTGCCCATCCCCCACTTCGGAGTTAATTCTCACGGACTCACTCCCGGAGACTTGTGGCAGATGGACGTCACACATTTACCAGAGTTCGGATGTCTTAAATATCTTCATGTTACTATTGACACCTTCAGTGGTTTTATGACAGCTACCCCTCAAACTGGTGAAGCCACCGAAGATGTAATTGCTCATTTACTGTCATGTTTTTCAGTTATGGGCAGGCCTGGACTCCTAAAAACTGACAATGGGCCTGGATATACTAGTGGAGCTTTTTGCTCTTTTTGCCATCAATTACAGATTAAACATGTTACAGGCATTCCTTACAATCCTAAGGGACAAGGCATTGTAGAACGAGCACATCAGACTATAAAAAACACCCTCACAAGGCTAAAAAAAGGGCAATTATATCCCCTTAAAGGAGCCCCTCGCAATATTGTCAATCATGCCTTATTTATTCTGAACTTTCTTACCTTGGATGCCCATGGTAAGTCTGCTGCTGATCGCCTCTGGCATCCCGAGACAGAAACAAAATATGCAAAGGCCCTTTGGAAGGACCCTCTCACATCAAAATGGAATGGCCCTGACCCTGTCCTGATTTGGGGACGTGGCTCTGCCTGTATTTTTGACACCAAGGAAGGGGCAGCCAGATGGCTGCCAGAATGCTTATTAAAGCAAGTAGATACTCATATCTCCAGGGACCTCAACCAGCCCTGAGAGGAATATTCCCTTTTTGTCTTTCAGGAGCTGCCTAGAAATGAGATGGATATGGATGCTCATCACAATCAGCTCCCTTGTGGGACCCTGCTCCTCAATGAAAACCCGCTCCGTTACCTCACCCTTTGCTTGGCGTTTTTTTATGACTGAGAATTATACCACTTATGCTAAAACCCAGTCCTCCGGCCATCTTTTGGCTACGGCTGTCTTCCCAGTGGATGCTCTGAAGCCATCCTGTTAAACTTCACAGATTTCAAGGCCCGCCCAGGGAAGGTTGCTCCAGTCTTATGTTTTTTATTTGATCAGCAGTATCCCTATTGTAAAAATAGCTGTATAGAGGAAAATGTGGGATGTCCCTACCCTTTTTGCAAGATTCATGACGTCCAGTCTCTGCGGCGAGGGCTACTCAAGAACCAACCAAGTGGTCTTTATCGAACAAGTGCAGGCTATACGTGGGTTGTGGCTGATCCGTGGGACGCCCGCTGGACCTCCCCAGTTAAAGGGGCCATGTATATGACCCAACACATGACCTGGCCTAGTAGTAAAATTTACATCTGGCGCGCTCTTGTCCAGATCCAGAGCACGGTCCACTCAGAGATTTTGGATTCAGAGACCGCTTTACAAAACCGCTTGAAGCCCAAAATTCCTCAAGACACTTTTTCCTGGCTCTCACTAGTGCGAGAGGTTTTGATGTTTGCCAATGCATCGGGAATCGGAAATTTATCATCCTGTTTCTTGTGTGCCGCTTTCAGCAGCCCTCCGTTAACAGCAGTTCCCTTCCCTGGACGTCCTAATAGGTCCAATTCTCCAGACGCTCAGTTCTCTCCTATTTTTAATGTGCCGCTTTTTGAACCCCCAGGGCAAAGTCAACTTCCGTTCTGTTTCTCTGAGAGTGGCTTCCTCTGTAATACCACTAATTCCACTCCCCTTATCCCGCATGTTCCAGACGGTCTCTTTGTTTGGTGTAATGGCACCCTTTATAAAAATTTTACCCTTTCCAACTCCGCTAAGGAATTTTGCCTACCTGTTATGCTGGTCCCTCGGTTGACTCTCCTCACTCCCGCGGAATTTTTATCACTGGCCTCCCCCCTAATCCTCCACCTTAAACAAGCTGTCTTCCTCCCAGCTATGGTCGGAGTCGAGTTAACCACCTCCCTAATTGCCACCGGCCTGGCTGGAGGAGACCTTGGGCATTCCGTTCAAGCTATAGAAGCCTTAACCCTCAAATTAGAAATGGCAGTAGAAGCCTCTGCTACCTCACTGGCCTCTTTACAAAGACAAGTCACCTCAATCGCTCAAGTAGCATTACAAAACTGAAGAGCCCTTGACCTTTTAACAGCAGAATAGGGCCGAACTTGCCTTTTTCTGGGAGAGGAGTGTTGTTATTATGTTAATGAATCAGGCATTGTTGAGACCCAGGTGAACAAGCTCAATGAATTAAGTGAAGATCTGCACAATATCAGATTTTCCTCAGCCACCACTGACTGGTGAAAATCCTCAATGTTTTCTCTACTCATGCCTCTTATTGGGCCATTAGCCATTATCTTGATTATAATCACCATCGGGCCTTTTCTCTTGAATAGACTCGTGGGTCTTGTCAAAAGATAGGTAGACTCCATGACGGCACAATCCCTCCAAATATATTATCACAGACTTGACCTTGAAGATCGTGTTCTTGCTGAGCCTGAGATGGACTGGCCTCCTACGGGAGCTATATAGTATTCAAGGCTATATACACTCCTGTTGGCAGTGTGGGTACCATGAGGTGCATGGCTAAGCACTTCAAGGAGGGGATATCAACTTCCATCCCTGAACCTCCTGAGAGACACACTTGAGCTGCATAGAGGTTGTCCTGGTAACGCCTCTCCCTCGGGAAAAAAGAGAAAAATTGGAATCACAAGAGGGGCTCAGGTCACTGTTTCTCCTACCTAGGGAGAGATTCCGCCTGTCCATTCAAAAAGTTTGCTCGTGCTTTACAAAACAAAGAGGGAGGTGCAGGAGCCGCCTGGCATTAAAACAAAGAAGCCACTTAGCAATGCTGATTATTATCTTAGACAAATACCCAGATACTTCTCCATTCTCAGGTTTTACAACTTTAAGATATTTCCCCATCCTTAGGTTTTACAACTTAGATACTGCTCCATTTCTTAGGTTTTACATTAACTCTAAGTCAACTGCTTCGGGAGAATCGAAACCTATACACCTGCTGAAGGTTTGTGCTGCCATGGCTACGAGGAATTTCGGTCGCTGTTTTCTGCTTAAAAACTCGTGCTATTGTACACAATAAACGGAGCTTGATCAGAATCCCGTCTTGCTCTCCTTCCTCGCGTCTCTTGTCCCCCATACTCTTTCTCCAGGTTTGGGGCTCCCTGCTGACTGCCCTGCAGGTCGGGGCACTAAGACAGTCATAATATTCAGTGACTCAACTTAATTTAAGCAAACAAAAATGAGCTGAGACACATGTAACATAGGCTCAAGTCTGTCTATCCACTGAGATTCTACAGAAGTTATCCCAACATGGAACACAAAGTAGGGAGAACCAACAGTGACTGAATTGATCATGCTGAGAATATGACATGTTCCTGAACTCTCATTTTGAGTTGTGCATATGTGATGTGAGCCTTCACAAAACCCACTGAACTCATACCTGGCTCTGTATAATCATGCATATCTTAAATACGGTGCCTTCACCATTTCACAAGTTAATAGATGCCTGGAAGGATGAGACATGCAAACATGATTGCAAATACATTACTAAGCATTTACCATCAGGGTCAAAATTAAATCTGCTCTGAGATCGGAATGAAAAACCTAATAAGTATGTTTTATTTCTTCTTGAATTCCAGTTCACAGACGGACCTTGTCTGTAACTAGTGCCCTAAATAAAAAAATCTATATGGATATTCATCTGAGGGTTATAGGGAAGGGGCAAAAATATGACCTTGAGCATGACATGTGTTTTTAGAAAGGATTATTGAGGAGACAGGAAAGACATTTTTAAGACTTAGGTACTAGAGTTACCTCAGAAAACAGAAAACTGGAATGGAAATTTGTGTAATAAAGAGGAATGTTTATAGGAATAATCACTGTAGTTCTGTATAGCTTGTTATTTTATTTTTTCAAAAAATACGTTATACAATAATTTGATTATAATTTTGGAAAGTATGCTTGCTACAGTCCTCAGGAATTTGGAAAGTCTGAATACCAATTGTAAACAAATCCTTCCTTAAAGCCTTTAATTACCATGTAGATCTCTAGGCATAGCTGGGAGTGGGTTGATGTTATAAGACCTGTTACATTGTGGAACAGAACCAGGTGGCTATGGCAGGGAGGAAAAGTGAGAACTGAGAACATAAATTTCTTATGTGGGAGCCACTGATACTTTCTCCAATTTTAAAATATGTATTTAATTTTTATGTGACTCACTTTTCCACATCTTAGACATATAAAAATCAGCAATGTGGGGACACATGAAACTTTACTTCTAGAGAAATGGAAAAGTCAAATTCCCCCACGGTAGGGTAGTCACTCTTTCTCCCCAAGTTAAAACTATGCCAATCATTTTATATTTTACAACTGAAGATTCACAGCCAATTATTTTGCACTGATAACCTACAAGGATAAGAGTCATATTTTGTATATGTTGAAGGTATTGATTAGATACTTGTGAGATATATGACATTTAGACACTTTCAATGTCATAAAGATCATTGCTACACAAACATTACAAAAGGCAATTAGCCAACCAATTTTTTAAAAATTATAGTATTAGTGTTATTTTTATTATGTTTATTTAATGTCTTGTTACATCAGAGAACTTTCAATACTTTGCTTGATAGAAGAAAACATTTTAAATAAAAATGAAGGAAGAAATTGTGCTAAACAATTTACAGTATATTATTTCATCTTTCTTTTGTCAACCAATATTTTAAAAGTAAGGTATGTACATGGTTAATTCCTTAATAGCTTTAAGTTATACCCTGAATCAACCTCCTCATTCTTGTAAAAAATATTCTCAACATGTCACTCTTAATTGTATTCCTGAACTTCATGAAGCTACTTATAATTTAAAAATTATTTTAACTGTATGCTGTGAGACTATCTGCAATCCCTATCACAATTGTGAGAAATGAAATCTTTGTCACATTCATTTACTGAGACACAGTAATTACTGGTACTATCATGTACCACTATAAAAGCTCAACACTTTCCATTTGTTGAATTAGTGGACCAGCAGGTTGTCATTATTTAACTGTTGACCTCATGCTCTAAAATTGCTGGTCTGCACAGCCCAGCTGGCTCCCTGTCCACTGTCATCCATGCCAGAGTTGGGCAAGTTGTTCGGTCTTCAGAAGCCTTTGTTTTTTTTCAGCTGATAAAGCCAGAATACAAACTTGTGCTTTTGTTGACTTACGTTACATTGTGATATTTTTGGACTGTTTGTGTAATATAACATTCACAGTCACTCAATGAGCAAAAAATTGATTAAATAAAACCTATCCTAAAATGAAAAAAAATTTAACTCCTGCTTGAAGTGCTTTATACCTGGGACAAACACTATCAATAGGGAAAGACACACAAGAAAATTACCAACAAAATTTCAGTTAACATTTGTAATTTAATGTCCTTGTCCTCATTTTTTCCCCATTTCTTTCTGTTACTCTATTTTTATTTTTTTTCAAAATTGAAGATAGATTCCTTTCTCATAAACTATGCCCTGATTATAGTTTCCTCACTCTTCTTCCCATGTCTCCTCCCCACCTCCCTTCTAGTCCAGATTCACTCCCTTCCTGTCTCTCATTCGAAAGAACAAGCTTCTAAGAGATAACAACCAAAAATAACAAAATAAAATACAACACAATAAAGCAAAAACTTTTCTATAGAAGTTGGACATTACAACCCAGGAGGAAAAGAGTCTCAAAAGCAGGCAAATGAGTCAGAGATAGACCGGTTCTTATAGTCAGGAGTCCAACAAAGATACAAAGCCAATAGCTATAGCATATATGCAGAGGACATGGTGCAGCCTCATGTAGGCTATTTACTTGCTGCTTCAGTCTCTATTTGCTCTTATGTACCTTGTTTAGTTGATTTAGAGGGCCCTGCTCTCTGCTATCCTTCATCCACTTTGACTCTTATAATCTTTCTGCTTCTTCTTCCCTAAGATTCACTGTGTGCTAACGAGAGTAATGTGATGGAAATCTCCAATCTAGAGTCTCTGCATAATGTCTGGCTTTGGGTCTCTGCATCAGTCCCCATCTGTGACAGCAGAAGCCTATCTGCTGATAGCTTGATAAGACTCTGATCTACGAGTATAGCAGAGCACCATTACTCTTCATTCTTAAAATGTAGGCGTAGCCAAGTACAGAAATTATAGGAGAAGGGTGAAGGAGGAAAAATACACGATTTATAAAGTGTATTTACTGGCCAGAAGAAAGGCTTTCAAAAGTAACATTCCCCAAGCTAAGGCTGCCAGAAACACAGTTGAAGTATATATAAACTACATGCCAGTTACTTGATATAATCTGCACTGTCCCAAGAAAGTTGTATGTGGAACTGACCACTGCCTCAGTTCCCACCTTGACATTAAAACCATCATGATCAGGTGGGGCTTTCTGAGTGATAAAGAAGAGCTTAAGAAATGTAAAGAGTATAGTATGTAATACAATGCGTGGTGGAAGTATGCCATACAGGAGTGCACATGCATGCACCTACTTGTATGCACACACATATATGCAAAAACTTCCGTACACATGAAGCATATCAAGCATTTGAACTTGATACATTATTACTGTGATTTTACTTTATTTGTTTTGTTTCTTGACATAGGATCTTAATCCCCAGGCAAGGCAGATCCAGGTCTCACTCACTACACTGGCCATTTGCTCACAGTAATCTTCTTGTTGTGACTTTCTGAGTGCTAGAGTCACAGGAGGAATTCACTAGGCCTGGTTTGTTCATACTTACTCTTAAGAAGAATATTAAAAGCAGCAGAGGAAAAGGCCTAGTAACATATAAGACAGACCTAACAAAATTACACCTGACTTCTCAACAGAGACTCTAAAAGCAAGAGGGTCCTGAACACATGCCTTGGAGAAGCTAAGATACGTAGTTGCCAGCCCAGACTACTATATTCAGCAAAACTTTCAATCACTATAGATATAGAAATCAAGATATTCCAAGAAAAAATTAAAACAATACCTTTCCACTAACCCAGCCTTACAGAGGATACTAAAAGGAAAACTCCCACCCAATGAAGCTAACTATACTCAAGAAAGTACAAGAAATAAATAATTTCATACCATTAAAACAAATAGAAGAGAATGTACATGCACACACTCAACCATCACCAACATCAAAATAACAGGAAGTAACAATCATTGGTCGTTAATATCTCTCAACATCCATGGACTCAATTCCCAAGTAAAAATATGCAGGCTAATAGAATGGATGAGTAAACAGAATCCTTCATTCTGCTGTATACAAGAAATCCATCTAAGCAACAAAGATAGTCATTATCTCAGTATAAAGGGCTAAAAATGGTTTTCTAGGCAAATGGACACAAGAAACAAGATGTAGTAGTTATCTGGTAAAACAGATATTCAATTGAAATTAATCAAAAAATACAAGGAAGGATACTTTATACTCATCAAAGGAAAAATCCACCAAGAGGACATCTCAATTCTGAACACCTATTTCCCAAATGCAAATGTACTCACATTCATAAAAGAAACATTACTAAAATGTAAATAACATGTCAAAACCCACACATAAATAATGAGAGACCTCAACACCCAACTCTAAGCAGCTGACAGGTCATCAAGACAGAAAATAAACAGAGAAATAATAAGACTAAAAGGTTATTATTAAAATGAACCTTACATATATTTATAGAACATTTTACTGAAACACAAAAGAGTATAGTTTCTCAGCACCTCATGGAAACTTTTCCAAAATTGACTGTATAAAAGGTCATAAAGTAAACCTCAATAGGTACAAGAAGACTGTATTTATCAGATCACCATGGATTAAAGCTGGGCTTCAACAACAACACAAACAACAGAAAGTCTACATATTCATGGAAACTGAAAAACTTACTACTCAATGATCATTGGATCAGGAAAAAACTAATGAAATCCATTAAAGACTTTCCAGAAAATCATGAAAATGAGGGCACAACATATCCAAACTTATGGGACACTATGAAAGCAGTGCTAAGAGGAATTTTATAGCACTAAGTGCATTCATAAAGAAATTGGAGAGTTCTCATATTAACAATTTTAAAGCACATCTGGATGCTATAGGAAAAAGAAGCAAACACAACTAAGAGTAGTAGCCAATAGGAAAAAAATCAACCTTAGGCCTGAAATCAATCGATTAGAAACATAAAGAGCAATATGTAAAATCAATGAAATGAAGAGTTGGTTCTTTGAGAATATCAACAAGATAGATGAATCCTTAGCTAAACTATGTAAAAGGAAGAGAGACAGTATACAAATCAACAAAATCAGAAATGAAAAGAGACATAACAATGGACACTGAGGATATTCAAAGAATCATTATGTTTTATTTCAAAAGCCTATGCTTCAAAAACTGGGAAAATCTAAATGAAATAGATGATTTTCTAGACAGATACCAATTACCAAAGCTAAATCAAGACCAGGTAAACTACTGTAAACCCTAAGGAAATATAAGCAATAATTAAAAGTCTCCCAACCAAAAAAAAAAGTATGGGCCAATTATTTTTAGTGTAGAATTCTACCAGACTTCCAAAGAAGATCTAATTCTACCACCCCTCAAGTTATTCTACAAAGAAGAAACAGAAGTAACCCTGATAAACTTATTCTATGAGACCAGAGTCACCCTGGTACCTAAAAGACATCCTCAACAAGGAAAGAGAATTTCAGACCAATTTCCTTTGTAAACATAGATGCAAAAATACTCAATAAAATACAACATGAATTCAAGAACACATCAAAGACATCATCTATCATGATCAAGTAAGCTTCACCCCAGGGATGCAGGGGTGGTTCAATATAAGAAAATCCATTAACTTAATACATCATATAAACAAACTAAAAGAAAAGAAACCTACATGATCATCTCACTAGTTGCTGAAAAAGCTTTGAACAAAATCCCAAACCACTTCATGTTAAAAGACTTGGAGAAAGTAGGGATACAAGGGGCATAACTAACCACTATAAAGGCAATATGCAGCAAGCCAATAGCCAGCATCAAATTAAATGGAGAGAATCTTAAAGCATTTACACTAAAATCACAGATAAAACAAGGCTGTCTACTCTCCCCATATCATGTTAATATATTACTTGAAGTTCTAGTTAGAGCAGTAAGACAACTAAAGGAGATCAAGGGGATATAAATTGGAAAGGAAGAAGTCAAAATATCACGATTCATAGATGATATGATAATATATGTAAGTGACCCCAAAAATTCTACCAGGGAACTCCTATAGCTGATAAACACACTCAGCAGAGTGGTTGGATACAAAATTAAGTCAACAAAATCAGTACTACTTCTCTACACAAGTAATTAATGGGCTGATAAAGAAGTTAGGGCAGTAGTACCCTTCACAATTGTACTTGAAAACATAAATTTCAAAGCAAATAGTACTTTGGGAGGCATATTTTGGGAGGCTAAAGTAAATATTGAGGACATGGCATTATTTCCCTTGCTGTCCATGCTGAGGAATATGAGTCTCTTTCTTTGGGCTTCCATGAGCTAATCACACAATTTCAGACATTATCTGAAAATACTAAATATTTTATGTGCCAAAAATTTATGATACCTATATAACATTTTTCTCCTATCTTGCATGTTTTCCTCCTCTTTCTTCCAGTGTATTATACGTGTGATGCAAGCATTCTACAACTGAATTCTGTAACCAGACTTTGTTTAATTTTCTTGACAAGCTCTTTGATAATGAAAAACTTTTACATTGGATTAAAAACAATGTTGTGATCCATTCTATTAGCTAATAACAAAATACTAAATTAAGCTATATAGAACACAAGTTTATTGTTGCTCATAATTTTGGCTCAGGCTGGGACGGTCATATTGATTGTTGCAAATAACAAAATATGACAGATTTTGAGAATATATGTGGGTATGTCTTATGATCTCTTTCCTCTTAAAATGCCACCTAGGTCCTAGCTCTCAACCCTTCAGTTCTTATCAACACCCAATCGTGTCCCAAATCTTTTTGTCTCTGAGTTGGCTTAGTCTGTTAATTTGGCAAAACCAAGAATCATTTGGGATTAAGTCTGAATAAGAAAGTATTATCAGATCTACTTTAACTGTAACCATGTCTGTGGGAGATTGTTCATTGACCCCCTCTGCATGAATGTGTGAGGGGCCTTCTCATAGTCCGGGCCCTGAACTGCATAAGAGGAAAGGAAGCTTTATGCATGAGCATAAAACAATGAGTCATCTAGGATCCATTCCTTTCTCTCTGCTCTTGACTGTGGATGTGATGTGACTAGCCACTTAAATTCTTGCCTTGACATCACCCAAATACTAGAGTATACCCTTGAATTGTAAGACAAAGCCTTTCCTTTGATTAGTTGCTTCTAGTCAGAATTTTTCTTCACAGCAATAGAAACAAAATTGGGAAAATCTCCAAACGTCATCAGCTCTTTATGCCCCACTAATGGCTATCTTAGAATGTATTTCCATTCCAGGAGTCCAGAGTCCCTGTACCCAAACCATCCAAAGCACTTGTCATTATTAGTTCATTTTACCATAGTCATTCTTCCCAGAAGAAGTTACCCACTTATTTTGATTTTTACTTGATTTTGTGACTATAAATGATGTTGAATTTTTTCACATGCTACTTATTTATTTATCCTGTTTTCCTGTTGGAAATAGTTGTATTCTTCCAAGATCTTTTCTGTTCCACTGGTCTGTATTCCTATTTGTTTGTTTGTTTGTTTTCCTTTTTAATGCCAATACTATGCAGTTTGCTTCATTTCTTTAAATAGTAGGAAAAGTTATAGTGCAAGTTTTAATTATGAGATCACTGTGCAACAGTTACTTTGTGATATCTGTAGCACGATGTAACAGATGGTCCTCTATAAAATGGCAACTGTGGAAGAATTTACAAAAATCAGGGCTTTAAAGTGCCTGTACACATTACACACTGTGATTTGCTATTGTTTAATTTAATGTGGTTAACTAAAAAATGAGGAAAACAGCTTTGGAAAAGATTCTCATGTAGGTTTCTGATCAAAAGTCAAAAGCACTCGACTTTTAATAATGGCTTCCACTACAGTGAGCACAAATAATTGTCAGTAATTAGCATGGCCAAATGCTCATTTTATTTTCATCTTGCATGTGAGACCAGGGTAAAAGTCTATCATGGTATGTACTGTCTGGTACCAGCATAGTGGGGTATTCCTGTGACAACCTGACCATGTTTTGGGCAGGACTGTGGAAAGACTTTGGAAATTTAGGCTAGAAGATCCATTTGGTGTTAAGAACTCTGTGGGAGGTTGTGTAGAAGCTTGGAAGATAATATTGAGAACAGTGCAGAAGATGGAGGCCTGGTTTGTGAAATTTCAGAGGAAAGAATAAAGAGTCTTATCAGGGCTGTTGCTATTTTGATTGTGAAGATTCTGTGGTTTTGGTTAGCTAGGGCTGAAGGATCAGATGTGATTAATAAGATACCAGAACTACTAAAGTGAAAAATTTGCATTACTGGGACTATTGATGCTGGTTAGCTGGAGCTAAGAAATTAGCAGTGATTAAGAAGAGAGCAGCATCATTGAGGTGAAATCTTCTGAGAAGTGTTTTCTAAGAGCACAGAGGCTTCGTTCCAGAGATAGCCAGGGTTGTACCTTGTGCTGTGCCTGAACTTGGTAATGTGTAAGAGTCATTCAGGTGGTACTGGTTTTGAAGGCATAAAGGGGTCATGAAGAGCAGCTGAGGCTGGGCACTGTGAGAGGCCATGGAAAGCCATTGGTAAAGGTGTGGCCTCAGTTGAAATTGATGGCCCAGGATTGAAGGGGTCATGCAAAGTTGTTGAGGCTTGGCACCATGGAGAGAGTCTATGAGAGGCTGCTGGTAAAGCCTAGTTTCAGTGGAAGAAAACAGTGTTTTGGATATGCTAGTGCCATAAGATGACCACCAAGAACAGCAGCAATAGTGGAGTACAGGCATCTGGAGCCTAGAAGATAAAGTGTGTGCTAAAAAGGGCAGAGCTGGAGAAGTGACTCAAGCCCTTAAGGGAATCTAGAAGATCATGAGTGGATACTAGACATTGGACTGTTGGAGTTTGATTTTGCTTTTGATTGTGACAGTGTCCTGATATTTTTGCCTCTTGAAGTAAGAAGGCCTTTTAATGGAGCCCACAGTTAAGAGACTTTGAAGTTTTAAATGTCCTGGAATTATAAAAGATATTGGATATTTTAAAGTGATTGAACTTTTAATATGTAAGACTGTGGGACTTTTAAAGTTATTTAGATCTTGGGGATAAATAAGAAAGTAAGGGTTGAGGCTTAATGGTGATGTGTTTGTATATCAATTGACAAGGGGTCAATTGTACTGGCTGGTTTTGTGTGTCAACTTGACACACGCTGGAGTTATCACAGAGAAGGAACTTCAGGTGAGGAAATGCCTCCATGGGATTCAGTTGTAGGGCATTTTCTCAATTAGTGATTTGGGGGGGAGGGCCCCTTATGGGTGGTACCATCTCTGGGATGGTGGTCTTGGTTTCTATAAGAAAACAAGCTGAGCAAGCCAGGGGAAGCAAGCTAGTAAGAAACATCCCTCCATGTTCTCGGCATCAGCTCATGCTCCTTGACCTGCTTGAGTTCCAGTCCCGACTTCCTTTGATGATGAACAGCAATGTGGAAGGGTAAGCTGAATAAATCCTTTTCTCCCCAACTTGATTCTTGGTCATGATGTTTGTGCAGGAATAGAAACCCTGACTAAGTGTTAGGAGCCAGGCCCTAACACCCTCCTAGGAATCTGCCTGGGCCTCCTCACTGTCCTTGAGAATCTGAGACTTTCTGAGGACCAGGTGTGTTTGCACAAGATAAGCTGGAGATGCCTGGAGCCAGGATCTTCACACCATTCCTGGGAATCTGACCCTAGTGACTTTCCGAGAGCTAGTTGTGTTTCCTCAAGACTAAACTGTCCTTCCCACCTCCTGGAAATAGACCTATCACAAAACAGTCTGATACCGGATGGTCTGGCTTGTTAAACCATGACAGCTGGGGGGCCATAAGCCTCCTTTCCCCTCCCCTCTACATTCCTTTTTCTTTAAAAGCAAACGTGTGTAAAAAATAAAGTGAGACCTAGACGGAATTTTGCCTAGCCTCCCTTCTCTCTCTCTCCCGTTTTTCTTTCAGGCTTAGTCCTCCTCGATTCTCACGAATAACTAAGTCTCGCAGGTCGGGACAGAGTGGCGCCCTAACGTGGGGCTTGAGGCACAGATTTTGCCAGACGGATTCTGCCCATAAGAGGCGTCGCTGCAGCTTCAGAAAGGTTGAGGACCCCTATGAAAGAGTTTTTCATCCTGGGTAAGTGATTTTCATCCGTCTCATAAAAATGGGCCAAAAGTTGACTAAAGAAGCAGTCTTTATCAAAGACTTAAAGGGATCACTCAGCGAGAGAGGAGTTAAAGTTAAAAAGAAAGATTTAATTAAGTTTTTTATTTTTATAGATAAAGCCTGTCCCTGGTTCATAATAAACGGGCCAGAAATTCACCGGGGAAAATGGCAAAAGGTGGGACATGATCTTAATGAGAAACTGAGTCGCGAAGGGCCGGATGCAGTTCCTGACACAGTCTTTACATATTGGGGATTAGTAAGAGATATTCTAGAAGCCGCATCTTCTGATCCAGATAAACAGCAGTTACTGTCTGTTGTGGAGTACTGCCTCCGCCCTCTTTCTAATGCAGAACCCTCTGCCTCCCTCCCAGATAAACAATCAGACACCGGAGTACCCGTTAAGTCTCCCTCTGTAGTTATAGATATGTCCAGGTCCGCAAATTCAGACATCCCCACCCTGGAGCCTAAGCCTTTGGGGGCACGGGCACCCCCTCTGAGACCTCCTTATCTGCCCTACCCCAGAAAAAACCTTCCTCCATTCAGCGTACTTTCTCCAGGACTTTACGACTTAAAAACAGGTCTTCCCTGCCAAAGCCAATTAAGAAATACAGTAAACCACCCTCTTTCTCAGTGTCAGCCCCCTCCTTCCAACCCCAGAGCTGCTTTGACATTCCTGATTGTGGCCCGGGAGCGGAACAATAATCCCTTGGGTCCTGCAGAGACTGGGATTTTAGATGACACAACTGCGACATGTTGTAACCCTGACAGGCCGCTGCAGCCTTCGGCTCCACCCTTCGGACCTCCCCCTTGTGTTTTCCGCCAACCGCATATGTCTGCATTGTCTGTCCCTAGCTCATCTCTCCTTGAGTCTAAAAAGCAACTCTCAGCACAGATAAGTGAACTAAAAGAAGTCCTAAAGTTACAGAAGCAGTTCGCCCAGCTCTCGGCCGAACTCAATTCTTTACAATCCTATCTTCATGAGACTGTTCTCACCCCAATTTCTGGATCAGCAAATAAGCCCATCCTCAGTTCCAAACCCCCTAAAAGAACTCGAGGTTCCCATAGTGTTTCTTTGGCCTTCCCTGTGGTAACCCGTTCTTCCAGGGCGCCTAAACACCCTTCCATCTCCTTTGATCCCTCTGAGGATGCACTGAGCAACCCTGATGGTGAGGGGGAGGGAGCTCGAGAAAGTGAAAGTGAAGGAGAGGATGAACCGCTGGCACCATCTGGCGGACACGGCGAGTTCTACGAACCGCCAGCACCATCTAATTGGCACGGCGAGTTCCATAAACTACATTTTAAAAATTTAAAAGAACTAAATACTGCCGTCAGAACGTATAGGCCAAACGCCCCTTTTACTTTCTCAGTCTTAGACTCCTTGTCTCGGGGCGGCTATCTGCTCCCAGGAGAGTGGATTCGTGTAGTTCAAGCGGTTCTCACCTGCGGTCAATTTCTAACTTGGAAGGCGGATTTTCCAATCCGCGATGTCAGGCAGTTGCAGCCATGAATTTAAGATCCCCCCAGTCGCCTTCTGGGACATGGACCTTAGACAAACTAAGTGGCCAGGGAAAGTACTCAACAGAGACAGAACAAAGGCGTCTGCCCCTTGGTCTCTTGGCCCAGACAGGTAACGCTGCTCTCGGTGCCTGGCGGGCTCTTCGGCTGCCGGCTCAGCGCGTACTTCTCTAACTAAAATAACTCAGGGAACTCAATAGGATTATAGTGAATTTGTGAGCTGCCTCCTAGAGGCTGTGACCTTGGGCCACGAGGCTTCCAATGATAAGATTATCAGACAGTTGGCTTATGAAAATGCAAACTCAGCCTGCAGGGCCGCCTTACTCTGAAAAACCAGAGACAAGACTCTCGATGAGATGATTTGCCTGTGCTGTGATGTAGATTCCTTTTCCTCTAAAATGTCTCAGGCTGTCCACCTTGCGGTGGGCGCCGCGCTCCAGGCACAGAATACTCAAAATGGTTGCTTTTAGTGTGGCCAGATGGGCCACTTTGCCCATCAGTGCCCCAGGGTCCCAAGGTCAGTTGAGCCCCCACAGGTTTCCTCAGGCCCCTCAGGCAGACCCTCACAGCCTTTCACCATTTGCCTACGCTGTCGGCAAGGCAAACACTGGGCCAATACCTGTCGATTTGTCACTGACGTTTCTGGAAGACCACTGTCTCCTCTTCAAAACAATGTGATGAGGGGTCAGCCCCAGGCCCCGATAGTCACCTCATTTCCTCTGGCCTTGTGGGACAGCCAGACAATAAACTCCCTCTCGCCCTCTACCGAGCCACCCCAGAGAGCGCAGGAGTGGACCTGTGTGCCTCCACCCACACAATACTAAGACCGGAGGACGGAGTACAGATTCTTCCTACGGGAATTTTTGGGCCTCACCCTAAAAATACTTATTTTCTGATCTTGGGCCGTGCATCCTCTACTTTGAGTGGACTCAGTGTCCATCCCTCCTTGGTAGACAAGGACTATACTGGAGAGATTAAGGTCCTGGCCAGCGACCCTTGGGGTCTAATATCTATCTCCCAGGGCCAACGTTTGGCCCAGGCTCTGCCTTTACCCTTAGACACCTCTCACCCTGCACTGGGCACGCAACGCGGCCCTTCCCGACCAGGCTCCCTGGACTTGTATTGGGTTCAGACCATCACTAGGGAGCGCCCTACGTTGAACCTTAGAATTCAGGGAAAGACTTTTGAAGGAATCTTAGATTCAGGGGCTGATTCCACTGTACTGTCACAGGATTCTTGGCCCCGCCATTGGCCGTTACAAGCCTCCATGACCTATCTACAAGGAATTGGGCAGTCCAAAAATACCTTACAGAGTTCCCAGCTTCTAACCTGGGAAGACAATGAAGGAAATAATGGCACGGTCTGGCCGTTTGTGGTTCCTGGCCTTCCTGTCAATCTCTGGGGCAGAGTTATCCTCTCCCAGATGAAAGTCCTTATGTGCAGCCCCAATGAGGTGATTGCCCAACAGATGCTTGCACAGGGTTACCTCCCTGGTCAGGGGCTTGGCAAACAAAACCAGGGAAGTCCTACACCCATGACCCCCCCCTCATAAAAAAGATCGCACAGGCTTAGGGTTTGATAGCCATTTTTCATAAGGACCATTGCTCCTCCTGCACGCCAGGCAGACAAGATCACCTGGAAAGATGACATTCCTGTCTGGCTTGACCAATGGTCCCTCCCTTCCAAAAAATTGTCTGCAGCCATAGCGTTAGTGCAGGAACAGCTGGCAGCGGGACATATTGACCTTCTACATCGCCATGGAACACACCTATTTTTATCATCCAAAAACGAAATGGTAAATGGCGCCTGCTACAGGATCTCAGAGCAGTCAATAAAACCATGGTCCCTATGGGTGCCCTGCAGCCTGGTCTACCCTCCCCTGTGGCCATTCCTGATGGATACGTAAAACTAGTCATTGATTTAAAAGACTGTTTCTTTTCCATCCCCTCCACCCTGAAGATTGTAAACGTTTTGCATTCAGTCTTCCCATAACCAACTGTGTGGGACCTTTCCCTCGCTTCCAGTGGCGGGTTCTCCCCCAAGGCATGGCCAACAGTCCTACTCTTTGCCAAAAATATGTAGCTCAAACCATTGATCCCTTCAGGTCACTCTTCCCTGAACTTACGTGGTCCATTACATGGATGACGTTCTTCTGGCATGGCCCAATGAGCAGCAGCTCCATCAGGTAGGATTACAACTTATTGCTGCACTTGAAGATCGAGGGCTCTAAGTTTCCCCTGAAAAAATACAAGTACACCCTCCCCATTTGTTCTTGGGGTTCGAACTGTTCCCCAATAAGATTCTTTCCCAAAAAATTCAACTGAGGCATGATTCCCTGCTAACACTTAATGATTTTCAGCAGCTACTGGGTGATATTAATTGTCTGCGCCCTTATTTAAAGCTAACTACAGGTGAATTAAAACCTTTATTTGATATATTGTGAGGAGATTCTGATCCATCATCCCTGCGGATATTGACCCCAGAGGCCCAGAGGGCATTAGCCAGGGTAGAACAAGCCATAGTCAATCAATCTGTTGGTTATTATTCTCCAGAATTGCCCCTTCGCCTCCTCATCTTTCCCACCCCTTTTTCTCCTACTGACCTACTTTGGCAAGTAAAGGCTTTATTTTGGGTGCATTTACCAGCGTCCCCATCACGCATGCTGCCCACCTACCCTCTCTTGGTCGCCCACCTGCTACGTCTTGGCAGGGAGGCTGCCCTTAAACTCTTTGGCAAAGACCCTGATATTATAATCCTTCCCTATAATGCCTCACAAGTCCAGTGGCTCATTCAGACCGATGATGTTTGGGCCATTAAATGCACCTCCTTTCAGGGCACCATAGATAATCATTACCCTGCTGATAAGCTAGTCCAGTTTTTACAAAAGACACCAATTGTTTTTCCTAAAAGGACAAAAACCTCCCCCATTGCTGGGGCTGCATTGGTTTTCTGATGGGTCTACTTCGGGTATGGCAGCTTTTAATATTGATGGAGCAGTCTCTCGCTTTATGACAGACTTCTCCTCAGCACAGCTTGTTGAATTATCAGCCATTATAAAAGTGTTTGAGGTTTTACAAGATCTGCCTTTCAACTTATATACTGATAGTGCTTATGTAGCCACCTCTGTGCCTCTTCTTGAAACAGTCCCATATATTCGCCCCTCAACAAATGCTTCTCCCTTATTCTTTGAACTACAAAGATTGATTCTTGCCCATGATGCCCCTTTCTTTGTGGGTCACATTTGTGCCCACTCCAGTCTGCCTGGCCCCTTAACAGAGGGAAATGATATGGTGGACCGAGCCACCCAGCTGCTTGCCCTGGGGAGTATAGATTATAGGCCTGTTGAGCCTCTTTAGCTGCACGACTGGCTCATAATTTATATCACCTCAATGCTCATACTCTCAGGCTAAGATTCTCCATTACCCGTGAACAGGCTAGACAGATTGTCCACCAATGCAAAGGTTGTTTGATGCTTCTGCCTGAGCCACATCTTGGAGTCAACCCGCGTGGGCTGATTCCTGGGAAATTGTGGCAAATAGATGTTACACATTATCCTGCCTTTGGAAAACTAAAATATATTCATGTCTCTATAGACACCTACAGTGGCTTCCTTTATGCATCCTTACAGACCGGAGAAGCTACTAAACATGTTATCAACCATGTCCTTACCAGCCTGGCAACCACCCCAATACCTAAAATCCTTAAGACAGATAATGGACCAGGATATACCAGCTCCAGCTTTAAACAATTCTGTGCTCAAATGGGCATTAAACATATCACGGGCATCCCTTAAAACCCTCAATGACAGGGGGTTGAGCCCCTGGTCACCCTGTGTCTGGTGAATGAGCCCACCAGACACTCAAAAACATGCTTTTCAAATTACAGTCTGGGGGAGAAGCTCTCTACCCCAGAGCAGGCAATGTTAAGACTCTCCTTAACCATGCTTTATTTGTTCTAAACTTTCTTACATACGACTCTGTGGGTAGATCTGCTGCAGACCACCTTTGGCACCCGTCCACAGATGATAACTATGCACAGGTTATGTGAAGAGACCCTTTATCTAACAAGTGGCAGGGTCCAGACCCAGTCCTCATCTGGGGCAAGGGGCACGCCTGCATTTATGAGTCAGAGACACAAAATGCCAGATGGCTTCCAGATCGCCTCATAAATCTCATAACCCACCCAGGGACCCCACTGAGAAAGCTTCTCATTATGTTTATTTTCAGAGATTAAGAAGGACCAGAAATGTCCCTATCTCCAGTGTTGCTGCTCCCTTGGATCTTCTTCAAGGTCCTACTGTGCTCCAGCACAGTAACAACCCCTCGCCACATCAACTTTTCAACTTTACATGGGTAATTCTTAATGAGGCAGGAGACGTAGCTAATTCAACCTCTCAGCTCTCTGCCAATATCCCTTGGGACCCCTTACAGGTTGATCTATGTGTGCTGGCCCTTGGGGCTCATAACTATTGGGATTACCAGGACTTCTTTGTACCACAACAAAAGCCCCCCAACCCTGTCTTAAGGTGAGTATGGCAACCGGAATGTGGATCCCCGATGAAAAGGACCCTCCTACAAATGGCCCCCCTGTATATCTGCACCAGAGGACATCGAGACCGTTCTCTTGGTACAAAGTGCGGTTTCTCTCCTGATTTTTACTGTGCCTCCTGGGGCTGTGAGACCTCTGGAGATACTTATTGGAAACCCTCCTCTTCATGGGATTATATTACAGTAAAGAGAATAAACCCGTTCCCATACAGCCTTACTGGTGGACCTGCCCCCTTGGCTAATGAATGCATATTTAACTGGTGCAATCCCCTTTCCATCACTTTCACTAACGCTGGGAAAAGGGCCTCCTGGGATAATTCCAGAGGCTACGAATGGGGATTGAGACTCTATATGCCAGGACGTGACTTGGGCCTCACATTTAAAATTAAACTCATTAAGACACTTCCAGAGGGCCCTACAATAGCCATTGGACCTAATGCAGCCCTACATCCTGGACAGATGAGCCCAAAAATTAAGATAGGGGCTCCCTCAGTTATTATAAGGCCAACCTTAAAACCCTTTGCTAGTACCCTTTTCCAACCAACCCTCCCTGTGGAACCTCCACTATCATCCAACATTATACTCGATCTAGTTAACCCTTCCATTAAGGCCTTGAGAGACAACAATCAGACAGACTATTTAGAATGTTGGGTCTGCTGCTCCCCTCGACCTCCCTTCTATGAGGGAGTGGCTATTGTTGGTGAACCTCTCTTTACTAATGATCCCGGTCAGTTAAGGTAGGGCAATACTGAGTGCCTTGGATTAATCCTTTCCCAGGTCTCCGGATTGGGCCTGTTTATTAGCCCCTAATATGCTCCCCCCTTGTCAGTTGAACGACATCTGTAATCAAACAATTACTGTCAACTCCACCTTTCAGTACATTCAGGCACCCGATAGTTCTTATTTTATCTGTTCCACCGGACTCACACCTTATGTAGTTTCAACTTCTTTATTGAAACACATAGATTACTGTGTTTTGGTCCTTCTTATTCCAAAAATTACCTTTCACCATGCAGAAGACCTACTTACATTTTGGGAGCAGGGTGCAACCCATGCAAAAAGAGAACCTATTACAGCCATTACACTGGCTGTCCTTTTGGGCTTAACTGCCACAAGAGCTGGAACAGGTATAGCCTCCATGATTTCTTCTACTCAACAATATAATCAACTTTCCATAGCCATTGATAATGATATCCGTGAATTACAACAAGGGTTAAAGTATCTTAAAGAATCTGTAGCATCCCTATCAGAGGTAGTATTACAAAACAGAAGAGGGCTAGACCTCGTCTTTTTACAAGAAGGTCGTCTATGTGCTGCCCTTAAAGAGGAATGCTGCTTTTATGCAGACAAGACAGGGTTAGTTGATGACAGCATAGAAAAGATAAAAAAGAGCTTAACAGATAGAAAAAGAAAGAGAGAACAAGCTGAGGCTTGGTATCAAAATTGGTTTTCCACTTCTCCCTGGCTATCTACATTACTCCCCAGCATTCTTGGACCCCTTATGTGCCTTTGACTGCTTTTGACATTTGGCCCTTGGGCTTTTAATAGACTAACCAACATTGTTAGGTCACAGATTGATTCCGCCCTCCAGAAGCTGGCTGCTGTTCATTACCATCGACTCAGTATCGAAGAATCCACCGAGGACCCTCCCTCTGATGTTTTGTCTGACGGTCTACAGTTTTCAGCCCTAGCGGCAGAGGCAGAGATTCCCTGGTATCGCAGGCTATGGAGGCTTTCCTAAACAGCCTTATGGCTCCTGACAGCCCTTAGTCAACAGGAGCGGCTGTTGGGCCATAAGCTGTGGAAAGGCCAATGACGGGAATGTATTGCAGTGCCATGATTCTCAACGCATGCCCTTAAAGGCTGCAGGGTAGCTTGATGATGGGATTATTATGGATCTATTCTCTGGGTGCACATCGAGACTATAAAAGGTCGATGCCGGAAATAGGGGCCATCCATATAGCCTAAGACAGAGCCCCTGCCCTAATAAAAATCGGGCATGAGACATGGGTGCACACTGCATAGCCTAAGACAGGCCTTCCACTGAACCTTCTTAGCTGCTCCTCATTCATTGTAAAAGAAAGGGTGATATGTTAGGAGCCAGGCCCTAACACCCTCCTAGGAATCTGCCTGGGCCTCCTCTCTGTCCTTGAGAATCTAACACCCTCCTTGGAATCTGCCTGGGCCTCCACACTGTCCTTGGGAATCTGAGACTTTCTGAGGACCAGGTGTGTTTGCACAAGATAAGCTGGAGATGCCTGGAGCCAGGATCTTCACACCGTTCCTGGGAATCTGACCCTAGTGACCTTCCGAGAGCTAGTTGTGTTTCCTCAAGACTAAACTGTCCTTCCCACCTCCTGAAAATAGACCGATCATAAAACAGTTTGACACTGGATGGTCTGGCTTGTTTAACCATGACAGCTGGGGGGCCATAAGCCTCCTTTCCCCTCCCCTCTACATTCCTTTTTCTTTAAAAGCAAACGTGTGTAAAAAATAAAGTGAGACCTAGACGGAATTTTGCCTAGCCTCCCTTCTCTCTCTCTCCCGTTTTTCTTTCAGGCTTAGTCCTCCTCGATTCTCACGAATAACTAAGTCCCGCAGGTCGGGACAACTAAGACATCGTATGAGCAGTGTAGAGAGTGGTCTAAAGAGTGACAAGCAGGGTCTGCATGCATTCCCACAACTGGTTTGCTCTGTGACTAGATATCATATAAGCTTTCTTTTTCTTCTCTCAAATGTCCAACAATATGATGACAGTACACAAGTATCTCACTGTTGTGAACATCAGTTGGGATAACTGGTGGAGGAAATGTAGCTGAAGGTGAAATTTTTAATATTTGTAAAATTTAAACTTTGAATAATACTTAGGGTCCATGAGTTATTATTAATTTTGATAGGCAAACAAAACAAATTTACTTTTTATTCAAATATACAAATTTAGCCTCTGAAACAGAAAGGACTTTCCATAAAGACTGCCTTCATAGGTGTGATTTTTTTCCATTTTCTACAATTAAATTAAAAATTCATCAGATCCTACTACAAAAGCCTATATGCAACAAAATTGGAAAATCTTGAGGAAATGCACAAGTTTCTAGACAGATACCAATTACCAAAGTTATGTCGGGATTAGATAAATCATCTTAACAGTCCCATAACCCCTAAAGAAATAGAAGCAGTCATTAAAAGTCTCCCAATCAAAAAAAGCCCAGCACCAGATGGGTTCAGTGCAGAATTCTATCAGACCTTCAGAGAAGACCTAAAACCAATACTCTTCAATCTATTCCACAAAATAGAAATGGAAGGAATTATCCAATTTATTCTATGCGGCCACAGTTACACTGATACCAAAACCCCACAATGACCCAATAATAAAAGAAAACTTCAGACCAATTTCCCTTATGAATATTGATGCAAAAATACTCAAAAAAATTCTTGCAAACCAAATCCAAGAACACATCACAACGATCATTCACCATGAACAAGTAGGCTTCATCCCAGGGATGAAGGGATGGTTCAATACCCAGAAATCCATCAATGTAATCCACTACATAAACAGACTCAAAGAAAAAAACCCAAATGGTCATTTTGTTAGATGCTGAAAAAGCATTTGACAAAATTCAACATCTCTTCATGATAAAAGTCTTTGAAAGATCAGGAATTCATGGAGCATACCTAAACATAGTAAAAGCAATATACAGTAAACCAGTGGCCAACATCAAACTAAATGGACAGTCCTTTCATAAAGTAATACCTTACTGCTCTAAAATTGGCTGCAACCAAGTTGCTCCTTCACCCTTCACGGTGGAAGCTAAGCATGAGCAGAGATGTGTGCTGTTCACACAGTCTCTTATATCTTCTATAAAATTTCACACAGGAAATCACCCAAGATATGATATTAATCCTATGATTCAAGTGATATGAAGACTCAAACCTGAACCTGCAGTCTATAATTAATGAAAATATCTGCTGTTCTAAGAAGATTTCAGACCCATAATGTGCTGTGCCAAATATTATATGGTGATTCAATAAAAAGAAATAAAACAAATTCAGCTTTCTCACATTCTAATCTGGAAACTTGACTTAACACTGTCATAGCTTAGTTCACTAATTTGTAAAATACAGCTGTATAGACACAAGTTGACAGGTGTGCTGTGAATCTTAATAATGATGGCTTACATAAATACCATTTAAAGGTGGACCACAAGCTCATGTTTTAGTTTCGTTGGGCAAACATTGTTTATCATGAATCAGGAAACATGTCTAAAGATGAAGACACAAAGAATAATGAAGTATGTTCCCTAAACTAATGATTCCAATAGCTAAGATGTGAACTTGGTAACAAATGATTTCAGATTGATATGAGAAATTTAATTGTGATAACTACCATTGTGTTGCACACAACCAGAGAGATGACAGAGTTGGAAAATAAATTCAAACTCATTACAATGCATTGAGCTTTACTGGGGACTTTGTTTACTGGGGACAAAACAAATTACATCTGACCAGTGGTGTCTTTGAGTAATTGAATGTAACTCAGTCTTAAATCAAATCTCTGGATACAGAATGCAATTAAAATTTATACTAAGCACAGTGGCAAGGCCTCTGTTAAAATGGCATCCAACTTAACATTTTATTTAACAAGAACCTATGAAATACTAATTAGAAATCATTATGAATCAATGGACTTACAAATAAAAATTTAAAAGACACAAAGACATTTGGGGTCACTCTTGTTATAAACACACCCGGACAATAATTATGACAATAATTTACTATGTTATTACAAGAAAATTATCTAATGTCTTAATGTAATTTATTTAAAAGCAATATTTAAATGAATTAAATAGTCTACCTAGAACTCTTAATTGAGTGTTTCTGTAACCTTTAGCAAAACTATTTGTATGAAATATCTCCTGGAGTTTTTCCTTTTCTAATTAGAATCCGCAAGTTGATCATGTCTGGGTAGGGTGAGAGATGATTCACATCACTAAAACAACATCAAGCCTCCAGGTTCTTACTTGCTGGAATTTCTTTTTGTCCTAATAGAAAAAATATATATCTCAGTACTCTTATAAACAAAGAATTGATTGGTTGGCAACTAACAATTCCATCTAAAGTAAACACTGTAATGTATAATACCATCCTTCTAAGGCTGCATAACTCCTGTTTGCTTTGTTTTTTCATTATATTCTGCACTGTATTGCATTTCTCAAGGGAATATATTAAAGAAATTACTTTTAAGTAAAAGAAGAATGATATTTAATATTATGGGCTTATTAAAATATGCTACATAACTAGTTTATTTTATGTTAATATTCCTAGATTAAAAGCAGTATTATGAAGTAAATGTGTGAAAGTATTACTGCCTAGAACTGCACCAAACACTGAGCTCTTGAATTTATTAACTAGTAATATGTGAAGTTGTTAAATTAGAAAATTAAACTCATCTAAGTAGAAGTGAGAACCCTTCAAGAAAAGCCATTCGTTGGATATTTATTGAGTACTCATTTCAGGATTTAATTCTGAAGTTGTCTGGTTCCTCTGAAGTAAATACCACAGTTGGAGTCACCGTTGGTATAAAAGGCACCCAGAACCCTTTGCATTTTCATCCTTACCCCCTGCCTGAGTTTTCTTTTCCTTCACGTCTTCATCCTTCAAACTATGATCTGAAATGAAATATTTATGAGAAATACTTTGATTACAGTCAGGCTTGTGAGAACTCAACAAGAATTCTGTACTCAACAACATGAGGACAACAATTTTAGATATTATTCTTTAGTTAGCTGGTTCCTTATGGTCAACTTCATAAGTAAATATTTAGAGATTTTATTATTATGAAATAAAAAGAACTATAATAAAAGATGCCATATTTGTGGTATTGAAAAAAGTAAGGTCCCAGAGCAGTGGCTCAGCTTTTAAGAGTGCTGATTACGCTTGTTGAGGCAGTGGTTCTCAATCTTCCTAATGCTGTGACCCTTTAATGAAGTTCCTTATGTTGTGACCCACAATCATGAAATTATTTTCATTGCTACTTCATAACTTTAAATTTACTACTGTTATGAATTGTAAAGAAAATACCTGTGTTTTCCAATTGTTTTAAGTGACCCTGTGAAAGGATCCTTCTCCCTGCTGCAAGGGGGCCCTGACCCACAGTTTGAGAGCTGTTCTCCTGATGCTAGTGTTCCCACACTCATAGTGCAGCTCAAACCTTGTGACTCTAACTCCAATGAACTGCCTCTACTGGTCTCCTGGCACTGATTCATGTGCACACACCACAGACCCAGACCCAGACATTGACACACTTTCATGATTCAAAGTAATACACATAAAAATGAAAATATAGGGTTTCCATCTGTGGTGAAAGACCTCTATCTACACCACCAGGGCTCCATAGCCTAATAACACTGGGAGAAAGCCAGCATCCCAGGAGCGTGAAAAGCCTGTGAGAGGGGGTAAAAGGAGCAACACTGCTCAGCAGGACTCACCTGGAGTCCTTTGAACACAGGGATTGAAGAACAAACTTGGGGGGGGAGGAGCTTTCTGGCTTCCATCTGTGGCAGGATACCTCTGCCTGGGCCACCAAGGCTCCATAGCCAAATAGTGCCAGGAGAAAGCTAGACTTCCAGGAATGTGGGCAAGCCTGTCGGCTCAGAGGGACCAAACTAGAATCCCCAGGACACAGGAACTAAGGAGTGGTCTTCTGGTTTCTTTGGGTGGTCTGGGAGCAGATCCTGTGACACAGGGCTCCATACCTAAATAGTGCCAGTAGAGAGCTGGTATCCCAAGAGTGCCGACACACCATCAAGCATAAGCAAGACCACCACTGCTGTTCAAATTCACTGGATGAAGAGGGACCCTTGCAGAGTCATCAGGACAAAGGAAACAAGGGACAGCTGGGGACTAGAGCCCACTGGTGTCTGTCTGCACCCCAGAGATGACACTGTAAGACAGCTCTTCAAACCCAAATTCCTCTCAGAAAGAACTGGTCTTCAAGGAGTATTGACACCTAGGCTGGTAGGAAAGATAAACCCCTGTCAGAATAAGACCAGCTAACACCAGAGATAAGCAGATGGCCAAAGGCAAAGGCGAGAACATAAGGAACAAAAACCAAGGCTACTTGGCATCATCAGAACCCAGTTCTCTGATCACAGCAAGCTCTGGATACCACAACACAACACAAAAGCTAGACTCAGATTTAAAATCACATCTCATGATGATGATGATAGAAGATTTTAAGAAAGAAAGAAAGAAATCCTTTAAAGAAATACAAGAGAATACAGGTAAACAACTAGAAGCCCTTAAAGAAGAACCGCAAAAATACCTTAAAGAATTACAGGAAAACACAATCAAACAGAAAAAGGAAATGAACAAAACCATCCAGGAGCTAAAAATAGAAATAGAGCCAATAAAGAAATCACAAAGGGAGACAACCCTGGAATTAGAAAACCTAGGAAAGGAATCAGGAGGCATAGATGCAATCATCACCAATAGAATACAAGAGATAGAAGAGAGAATCTAAGGTGCAGAAGATACCATAGAAAACATTGACACAGCAGTCAATGAAAATGCAAAATGCAAAAAACTCCTAATTAATAACATCCAGAATATCTAGGAAACAATGAGAAGACAGAACCTGAGGATAATAGGTATAGAAGAGAGTAAAGATGTCCAACTTAACAGACCAGTAAATATATTCAACAAAATTATAGTAGAAAACTTCCCTAACCTAAAGAAAGAGATGAACATAAATATACAAGAAGTCTACAGAACTCCAAATAGATTGGACCAGAAAAGAAATTCCTCCCATCACATTATAGTCAAAACACCAAATACACAAAATAAGTAATGAATATTAAAAGCAGTAAGGGAAAAATGGCAAGTGACATATAAAATCCATCAATGTAATCCACTACATAGATAAACTCAAAGAAAAAAATCCACTTGGTCATTTCATCAGATGCTGAAAATGTGTTTGACAAAATTCAACATCTCTTCATGATAAAAGTCTTAGAAAGATCAGGAATTCAAGAAACATACCTAAACATAGTAAAAGCAATATACAGCAAACGAGTGGCCTACATCAAACTAAATGGAGAGATACTAGGAGCAATCCCCTTAAAATCAGGGACTAGGCAAGGCTTCCTCTCTCTCCCTATCTATTCAATATAGTACTTGAAGTTCTAGCTAGAGCAATGAGACAACAGAAGGGATACAAATTAAAAAGTAAGAAATCAAAATATCACTGTTTGCAGATGATATGATGGTATATTTTAGTGACCCGGAAAACTCCACCAGAAATCTGTTTCAGCTGATAAACAACTTCAGCAAAGTGGTCGGATACAAAATTACCTCAAACAAATCAGTATCCTTTCTATACTCAAAAGATAAACAGGCTGAGAAAGAAATTAGTGAAATGACACCCTTCACAAATGTCTCAAACAATATAAAATATCTTAGTATGACACTAACCAAACAAGTGAAAGATCTGTATGACAAGAACTTCAAGTCTCTGAAGAAAGAAATCGAAGAAGATCCCAGAAGATGGAAAGATCTCCCATGCTCATGGATTGACAGGATTAATATAGTTAAAATGGCCATCCTGCCGAAAGCAATCTACAGATTCGATGCAATCCCCTTCAAAATTCCAGCTCAATTCTTCATAGACTTAGGAAGAGCAATTCTCAAATTCATATGGAATTAAAAAAACCCAGTATAGCAAAAATTATTCTCAACAATAAATGGACTTCTGGGGGAATTAGCATCCCTGACCTCAAGCTGTACTACAGAGCACTAGTGATAAAGACTGCTTGGTATTGGTACATCAACAGGCAGGTAGATCCATAAAATCGAATTGAAGACCCAGAAATGAACCCATACACTTATGGTCACTTTGACAAAGGAGCTAATACTATCTAGTGGAAAAAAGACATCATTTTCAACGAATGGTACTGGTTCATCTGGTGGTCTACTTGTGGAAGAATGGGATTTGATTCATTCCTATCTTCCTGTACAAAGCTGATGTCCAAGTGGATCATGGACCTCCACCTGAAAACAGATACACTGAATCCAATAGAAGAGAAAGTGAGGAAAAGTGTCAAACACATGTGCACAAGGTAAAAGTTCAACAGAACACCAATGGCTTATGCTCTAAGATCTAGAATCGACAAATGTGACCTCATGAAATTACAAAGCTTCTGTAAGGCAGAGGACACTGTCAATAGTATAAAATGGCAACCAACAGATTGAGAAAAGATTTTTATCAATCCTACATCTGATAGTTGGCTAATATCCAATATTTATAAAAAACTTAAGAAGTTAGACTCCAGAGATCCAAATAACCCTATTAAAAAATGGGGAACAGAGCTAAACAGAATTCTCAATTGAGGAAACTCGACTGGCCTAGAAGCAACTGGCCTAGAAGCACCTAAAGAAATGGTCAACATCTTTAGTCATCAGGGAAATGCAAATCAAAACAACCCTGAAATTCCACCTCACACCAGTCAGAATGGCTAAGATCAAAAACTGAGGTGACAGAAGATGTTGGGGAGGATGTGGATAAAGAGGAACACTCCTCCATTGCTGGTGGGATTGCAAGCTGATACAACTTCTCTGGAAATCAGTTTGGTGGACCCTCAGAAAAATGAACATAATACTACCTGTGGACTCAGCTATTCCACTCCTGGGCATATACCCAGAAGATGCTCCAACATGTAATAAAGACACATGCTCCACTATGTTTACAGTAGCCATATTTATAATAGCCAGAAGCTGGAAACAACCCAGATATCCTTCAACAGAGGATTGGATACAGAAAATGTGGTACATTTACACAATCAATACTACTCAGCTATTAAAAACAATTACTTCATGAAATTCACATGCAAATACATAGAATTTGAAAATATCATCCTGAGCAAGGTAACTCAGTCACAAAAGAATGAACACGGAATGTACTCACTGATAAGTGGCTATTAGCCCAAACCCCAAATGTTCGGAATACCCAAGAGTCATTTCACAGCAACCATTGGTCTGAGTTTAAGGTCCCAGATGAAGGAGTTGGATAAGGGACTGAACAAGCTTAGGGTGTTGGCAGCCCCATGGAGGGAGCAACATTGTCAACTGGCCTGACTTCCTGATGCTCCCAGAGACTGGATCCCCAACTAAAGAACACATGGAGGGACCCATTGTGCTGGCCACATATGTGGCAGAGATGGGTTTTGTTAGCCATCAGGGGGAGAAGAGACCCTTGGGTCTGAGGGTGTTAGATGCCCCAGCATAGGAGAATGTCACGGAGGGAATAGGAGAAGGGGTTGCCTCCCTATAGAGGCAAGGGAGCAGGTAGGGAATAGGGAGGTTCCAGAGGGGAGATCTGGAATGTGGGAAACATTTGAAATGTAAATAAAGTATAAAAACAATAAATAATATGAAAACTAAAAAAACTAAAAAAAAAATATAATGAAAGTATACATAAACAAATCATCATTGCTTATATCTTTTATGTTTGTGTACTTCCAAGGAAGTTTAGTGTGGACTGAGGGATATATATATGTAATTACACATACACACATGTACACACAGATACACCGACACACACATATCTCTGGGATTTTTTTCCATAGGCTGAGTTGGTATTGAAACTTGTAGCCCGGGCTGGAAACTTGTGTTTCTCCTTTGTCTGTCTCCTTCAACAAATCCTACAGGTGTGGGCCACTGGTGTTTTCTGCTGAAAATAAGTGATCTCACACAGTTCTTTACTATGAGAAAATGCTATTATGTGGATAAATAAGACAATTTCATCCTCTTGATCCCAAAGATCCTACTTCAGAGCACAAACTGATGGATCCTGCAAGTGTGTTACTCTTGAGTTCCTGCTTTTTTCCTCATAAAATACTGGCAGAATGTGACCTTTGTTCCCACCCTTTTAGAAAACCCTCAACACAGCTTGACAGCCAAGTCAGGGATGCAATTGCAGTGCAGATCGCTAATAATTCTCAGGTTTCTATCACCATTTCTGTGTGTGTGCTTGCATGACTTTGTGTGTGTGTGTGTGTGTGTGTGTGTGTATGCATGTCTGCGTGTGAGTGTGTGTGAGTGCCTGTGAGTGTGTGTGAGTGTATGTGTATGCACATCTGCGTGTGAGTGTGTGTACATGTCTGTGTGTGTGAGTGTGTGTATGCACATCTGTGTGTGAGTGTATGCTGTGTGCATGTCTGTGAGTGTGTGTCTGTATATATATTTTTCTGACTGTGTGTGACTCTTTGAGGGTATATGTGTGTATGTGTGCATATGTGTATTACATATGTGTATATCTGTAAGTGTCTCTGTGTGAGCTTTTCTGTGTTTGCATATATAGGTATTGTATAAGTGTGTATATATGTGCATGTTTGTGTGTACCTGACTATGCATGTTTGAATCTGTGTGTAAATTTGTGTGTTGTGCATGTGTATTTAAGTGTATATAACTGTATGTGTCTGACTCTGTGTATCTGACAGTGTGTGACTGTGTCTTTGTGTGAGTTTATATGTTTATTTTTCTGTGCATGTGTGAGTATGTCTGTCTATATGTCTGAGCATTTGTGTGTTTGTGCCTGTGAGTGCATATATATTTATGTCTGCGTGTCTATGTGAGTATGTGTTTGTGACAGTGATCATATTTTAAGTACACCATAAAATGTACTTTTTCAGAAGTGAAATTAGAACATTTAAAATGTTAGTCCAATTCTAAAGTATTATTGTCACTGGTTAGATGAATATCTCCTGTGGTATGAAGTCCTGCAGCAGAGATATTAAATGCTATTCCCAACCTCAGCTGCCAGGGGTGGTGGTGGCAGCAGTGGTGGCGGCGGCAGCAGTAGTAGTGATTAAAATGATGAGAACTAACTTCTTTATTTTCTGGAATAGGAGAATGATCCTCTTCGGTACAAACTTCCATCAGCTGTGCTGTACTAGGGTATTTATTATCTTAAATGATGGGGCTGGGTGAGCCGAGACTAATTTATGCAGGGATGCATCAATCAGGGAATAAAAACACAGCTCCTCTTCATACCTGTCACTCTACAGCTCTGTGCTCTCCGTGCTCGGCAACACTAATGATGCTTTCCATAACTGACAAGTTTTCACTACTGAGTTGAGTTCTTTTCTCAAAACAGTAAAACATGTTTTTATGCATTGCCAATATCGACTGTTAAGCAAGGTTCTCTGGGAGCTGAGATTATAAACACATTCAGGGAGCATCCCAGTTAGCATAGGGATGCAGAGAAATAAATGGTTAACTGTGCTTTGAGACAGTTCAGTTCAACAGTATATGTCTACTGAAGAAATTACTTGAGCCAGTGCATAGGGTGCTGGGGGGTGACAAGGTTTGAGATGTGTTGTTGAGAGTACTCGCCCTAGAACACCCTCCTTGATTTTAAATTTTGCATTTTCATATTTGTGCAAACTTGAGCAAGCTATGTTCTTTTATGGAGCAAGTGTTCTAGTTGGGATAAATATGTAAATAATGATTTCAAAGGAAAGATTATAAGAATGAGCAATGTCAAGATGGAGGGGGGTGCCAGCAGCTGTAGGTATTCAAGGGAAATGAGACATTGGGGCATTTGGGAAAGCATTCAGCTGGAAGAAACAGAGAGTGCTGCTGCAGGGATGGCTGAGTATGGTCCTTGTGGTCTGTATTTCTGGTGGCATGGCTGATTGCAGCAGGGGGTCTTCCTCAGAGTTGGAGGCTGGACTTCTTGTAGGTAGCATGGCTTCTGCTCTAGTAGACCTCTATTTCTTCTGACTGGTATGGCTTGTACTTGTGCCCAGGTATCCACTAATATAAGGGTTATGTTTCACACCTGGAGCAGGGAGTGGGCAGGGTCGGGGGATTGGATAGTGTCAGCTGATTGAGTCTTGGGCTTACGACCAAGGGACTGGGAGGGTTCCCGCAGGCAGGTGGGAATCTTACCTCTTCTGGCTGATGCTGCCTGCACCCGAATAGTGCATGTTTGCCCTTGTAGGGATGAGCTCATGGCAGTGGGGAGGTGGGGGACAGGAAGTGAGTGGAGGTGGAGGATTGTCAGAGGCTTGGGGATTTGGACTCTGAACCAAGGGAGTAGGAGGGGTCTGAGGGTAGGATGTGCTCTAACCTGCTCTGGCTCACCTTTGTTTGTTCTTAAAATCAAACTGGAAAGCTTGGACCTCTGCTGGTGTGGAGCATCCCTCTACTGCTCAGGGTGTTTTCTTGTGATTTAGCCTAAAACCTCACTTCAGTTGTCTTCCCACCAAGACTGGGCTGTCAGGTCAGAGTTAACAATTGTGGGGCCATCACCTATACAACTCCAATGTCCCCTGTGCTACAGTATGGAGGGTTGAAATCCCTAAAAGCAAAATCCATAAAGTCTAAAACCAATTTTTATTTATTTGTTTTTAGATAGACCCCCACTATATAGCTAAAGCTACCCTCAAACTCCCAGGATAGCTTATGCAGACAAGAACTCTTAATCCTCCTGCCTAACACTCAAGTATGTTAAATCTTGACTTTTTGAAGACATTTATTTATACTATTTAAACAGTATATAATTGACAATAATAAAAGTTATTATAAGATATTTTTAATCACTTTTACATAGTAAAGTAATAAACATACACACATTTGCAAGTGTAAACAATTGCATTAATGACAATCACACAGGTATGACAACTACTAACAATCAACACTATGATGAAATTAGGCCAAAAGAAATAGTGTGAGATGACTGTGGCCTGTGAGTGCTTTGAGCTCTTTTTATTTTTTAAGATTTACTTTATTATTAATTAGGAATATGTAGGTGTTAGTCTGTGTGTGTATGAATGAAGCTGTAGGAGACCAGAGACACTGGGTCCTCAGGTAGTGGAACTGGAGCCACAGGTAGTGATCCTCTCAAAGTAGGTTCTGAGTACCTGGGTCCTCTTCAAGAGAAGTACTCACTCCTAACCACTGAGCCATCTCTCTAGCCTTATAAGAGACCCTCTAGGAGGCTAAAATAGTCTAAGCACTGGGAAGAGATCCTTTAGGAGTAGCTGTGGTGATCTTGAAAGCACAGTGTTCAGAAAGCAAAGGTCTCAGGAAACTGGACCAGTATACAGATGCCAGTGTACAGAAGGCTGTCCCTTCCTTTATTAAGAGGAATTCAGTGTCTCTGTGTGCAGAAAGCCTGTGCACAATGCCATAGTTCTGACAATGAACTGAATGGGCTAGGTTTTATTTTTTAAACAACTAAAAAGAGAAGAAGAATATGCAGGGACATTATTCATATGCTGGTGTGTGGGAATCCTGACAGCAGACTGTGAGAACAGAGAACTGAGTGTAAGCCAAGTGTTCCAGAAGATTACAGTAATGTAAAATGTCTAGTGAAATAATGTATTTTTAGAACACCAACATCAGTTGTGGTAAATTTATGAAATAATAGGACAAAAATACCACAACATCTTTAAATGAAGAAACCTAAAATTGTGTTGAAAGTTTCACCTAAACTAACAAAAGAAAATTGCTAATACTGTCTGAAGAGACACTTTAATAATTTATAAAACAAACATCTCTTAATTCATTAATTCAGAACTCTCATTATTTTTAAACTTAGAAAAATGTGATGGGAAAGATGCTAATCAGCTCATAGATAATATATGGGACTGTAACATATAGACAATGTAGAGGAAGTCATAAATAAAATGAATGACAGTAAAAGATAAAATTATTATAAAAGACAGAACAAAATTATTTTCAAAAGTATTAAAATGTAAGTGTAAAGTCACACATTAAAAACCACAGAAAATCAACAAATCCTAAGTCTTTAAGTTGACTTAATGAATCATCAAAACTTGGCAATCATATATCTTAAGATTAAGAATCCAATCAAAGAACCCAGGAAGTTAGAACAATGAAAGAATGCTATGAATATCATCAGTCTGACGGTAATTCTGACAAGCTAAGAAACATAAGTGTAGAAACTTTAGTAACAGAGAAATATGTGGAAGGGGATGTGGCCATCAGAATCACATTCTAATGACCCATACATATTTTATAGCAAATTAGAAAGCACCATGGACCTTTCATGGATGGAGAAGACCTGATTTTACTAGAAGTCAAATAAAGAATTAAAATGAAGCATGGCCAACGTACTTTATAGAACCTGCTAATTCATGATATTTCTACACATACAAGAATAACGTCTCGTAACAAATCTGGTTCTTTTTGCCTCCCCATATTTGTTGTCCTAGAAAAATATGTGGTTTGTGTGTGTGTGTGTGTGTGTGTGTGTGTGTGTGTGTTATATTCATACATTGTATATAGCTTATGAGCAAATTTTCATTCAATTTCTGTAAACATTTCTCATTAACTGCCCATCCTATCATCTTTTTATCATCTCTCTTTATAATCTCTCTTATTTGCACAGATAAGTGGAAGTAGATCTCTTGGGTGACTGTTCTAATGTCAAGATTCAAGCTATGAAGACAATGGTGACAAGACAAAAATAAATTCGTGTCTGTATTGCAGTTCCTGAAGATATCAATATCCTTCCATGGATGCTGTTAATGTCATTGAACTCTTTTCTGATGGTTGATCTACCTTCCCACAGGAAAATATAAAAGTTTCCATTCATTTTTCTGACATTTTACACTTTGATCACATGTATTTTATGTGATTTCAAGTTGCTGTTTTAGCTATAACTTTAAAAATAAGAGATCTAAGTGTAACCCAAAAGATAATTGTAACTTAGAGAATATTGACTTTGAGTTGAACATTTTCCATGTCAGAGCTATTTGCTCAGGAAGCCACCTCTATGTGGTCAGTACTTTATACAACTTGAATTTTACAGATGAATAACCTTCACAGAAAGAAGCTAAGTAGCATATCCTAGATGACACCACTAAGCAGGGATAGCTGAGCTCTTTCTCTTTTAAATGTGGTCTCACTATTCCACAGGCTAGCTTCAAGCATGTGTTCCTCGTAACTCAGCTGAGAATTTTAACTCCTTGTCTAATGAGAAAGTGTCCATGGGGTTCTGTACACAAAATCTATGTACTTAGGAAAAAAATAGCTCAGTTCTGATTCCTCCCATTGTCATGGCTGTGTCTGGCAAATCTTTTCCTAAGCCTTAATTTGAGCCTAGCATATGATAACCACACCCCTCCTAAAGTCACTGTGGAGGGAGAGATCACATCCTCCATCCTCCTGCTGGTTTCAGTCACATTGCCAAGAAACCACAAAACAGCTCCCAGCATTCACTGGATGTACACCATTCTGCCTGGGCCACTAGAGTAAATAATTTCCCACAGGTTCTCTGACACCATTGCCAGGCACAAAAAACCACCACTGTTGATTGAGCTGAAGAAACTATCAAAGACCAATAATGCTACATCCAGTAATTTTCTATGAGAGATCACAGATGGTAGGAGAATAACAGGAATGAATGAAAAATTTAAGAGGGTGATGAAGAACCATCACTAAGATTCAAAAGAATACAACTGGGAGCTACGTAAATTAGCATACTATGTAATTTCTATAAAAATACATGGTGAATGAAAAATAATGCAATTTAAATGGAGTTAAAGAAATAAAAATTAAATGTTTTTCATACCAGCTAACATGAAAACACAAGATACAAAATCCATGGGATGTAATGCGAGTACAGCACATAAGAACTTATCTGATAAGCATCTGTATCAACACCTGAATCTATTTCAGATAGTCAACCTAACAATGCACCTCAGAGATTTAGGACAGAAAGGTTAAAGCACATCCAAAATATCTTGAGGATAAGCATAACAAATAACAAACCATAAAAATATAAATTAAAAGAGACTTAGAAGACATACAGCATTAGCTGACAAACATTTAGACAAGACAAAATGATCAGATAAAGAAGAGATAAATACACATAATTCTAACACATTATTTGTATTCTAGTTACATATGTATTTCTGTAATAAATTACATTAAAAAATCAACTTGTGACACAGGAGTTTGTTTCAGCTTACACTTCTCAACTTTCTCTGTCTTTCTTGAGGGAAATTAGGGCAGGAACTCAGTGCAGGAACCTTGAGGCAGGAACATGGAGAAATACTGTTTGCTGGATCCCTCTATAGCTTGCTCCCAGTCTGATGCTCAGCTCCCTTTCTTTTACAGCCCAAGAATATCTTCCTAGAGACAGAAATATTCACAGTTGGCTGGGTTCTCCGTACATTGGTATCCAGGACATCCTTACAGGCTGCAGGGCAACCTAATCTAGGAGATTCAATTGAGATTGACATTTCCCAGGTGACCCTATATTGTGCCAAAATGACAATAAGTGGGTATTTTTAATAACTGTATGCCAAAAAAGTATAAAGTCTAGATGAAAGAAATACAAGTCAGAGGAATGACACAAAATAAAAACAGAACCATAAACACAGATTGTTGAAAGGTGCATATGTGCATCTGTATGATACATAAAACATACCTATATACATGTATTTATTTGTATATATGTACCGATAAAGAACCCAAGGTTTTTAAATGCCTATGCAGATATGTATATTTAACATGTGCATTAAGTATTTTGGTTATACATTTTACCCAGGAAGAGATTATATTTATGGTGATAATACTTTTATTCACATGTAAGAAATACTTTGTGTATGTTTTATATTACTTAAGAACATAAATCTGTGTATTGGTAACAGCTCCTCTCACTGAACAGATACTTGTTGGGTGATTTCAAGTTTTACTTTGAGATCTGAGTTTGGACTTCACTAGCATGCATCAAAGCAGTGGTGGGAAATCTGATTTGAGGAAACACAAGGCTATAGTTGTAACCTTCTAAAATTTTAGTTGATTTGAGATGTTACTACAGAAAACATTCAATGCCCCCATATATGATATATTTTCTTTAGTTCTGAGTTTGAGAGAAGACACACAGCAACACTGAGCTAACTGTACAAACTCTCCTAGCAATGAGAACATCAATACTATATCAGAGGTTAATATTCATTTTACTATAAAAATGACATTGTCGACTCTTTCACTGGAAACTACATTTCAATAAAACACAGAGAGTATAGTAAAATGCACAGGAAAATGGGTGGATAAATTCTAGGAAGTTGACCAAATATATTTCAACATTTTGTTCAAAACATTTTTCTAGGAAGATTAGGGTATAAATGTGTTAATTGTGTACCTAGATTTCATATAGCACACACACTGTTGACTAAGATTAATCTAATTAAGAACTTTCAGGAGATTAATCTAGTCTCTCAGTGTTTACTCAAATTTGACAGAACCAAGCCTTAAGTCACTTATATAGAACAAGACTCCAATTTGTCATTGGCAGAAACATGGTACACCAAGAAAAGGAAGGCAAGGATTACAGTGGTTCAGAGGGAAATCATAGAATGTACTTCAGAGTTGTCTCTTTCCCAGTCCCTGCCCTTTCTCCTGCCCCTGTCTCTGCCCCTGTCCTTCTCCCCACCCTGCCTCCCTCTCCCACTCTCCATCTCCTCCTATCTACCCAATCCCTCTTTCTTGCCCTGTCCAGAAGTTACTTACTGGCTCCATAAACATGATTTGTCTTCTATATTAATCAAGTGTTCACTATGCAATGTGAATTCACAGTTTCAAGTATGTCAATTGAGCAGATTTATTTTGCCTTCTTAGCAGTTCGATAGATATTTTCTTAATTGGAGTTTAGCAATCTGGACATTCTTTTGATGTTTTCTTACAAAATTGAGTGTTCAACTTTTTATTACATGGCATATACATATGGTGAGCTTCTGTTTGTCTTTTATGTGCATCCTCAACCTCTTCATGGAGGTGAGACATGGATGTTGGATCCAATGAATATACCCAAGGAGCAAATGCGGATGGTAGTAACATGAACTGAAATGAAACATGAATGAGAGTTCACTATCAAGTTTACAAACTAGAAGTTGAAGGGCCAGAAACTATAGAAAATGATCAACTTCTAAGAAGAAAATCACCCAAGTACACAAATGAGTCTTTGTGGAGACAGTATGATAACAAGATGCTTTTCCAGCTGGAGTCTTGTTCATTGTACTCCAGATACACTGACCTCTGATTTTATCAAATGGGGTAAATCTAACTGCATATTTTCTGATTGCTGAGAAGCTTGCTATTTCCTTTCCTTGAAAAGGAATACAACAAACAAGCGAACTTCAATAAATGTGTTCAAAAATTGAAATTCAAGTAGTGCCAAATTTCAAATGTCCACAGGAGAAATTAAAGAAGATTCTTGTGAAATTGTTTGTTCTTTCTAATGATTTCTGATGATGAAATAAAATAGTATTTTATAGTATTTAAGTATAATTGCGACCAGTTCCTCCTCTTATAGAAAGAATGAAATGTGTGTATGTGTGTCTTTATCTTCTGTGAAAAGTGTAAAGCAGACAGATTATTTCAGCATAAGAGAGAAAACATAGTAGAATTTCATGTGACATATAAGTTCTGTTTAGAGAGCATGGAGCACTGCAGATATAAGAATTGATACTCCCAACAGTTCCAGCCACTGAAGGGTTTGTCTCACTTTGGATTGGATAAGAATGGCTACTCTTGTTAATGAGAGGATGCTAGCATTTTCATTGGAAAATCATGCTAATGTAGGGAAGAGCTGGAGACACAAGGGTCGGTTAGATATCAGCAGTTGCAACAAAGACCTCTAACTTCCATTAGTTCATGGTCTCCCCCACCCTAGCTATCTCTTGTATTTCTTTCCCACTTTGGATTCCATTGTAGTCCATTGTTCCAATGTCTCAGTTTAAATTCTCCTTGCCTCTCCCTTCTCTTCCTCTTCCTCCTTTCACCTCACTTCTTTTATCATTCTCCTTCCTCTAGTTATGGTGCTACTGGGTGTGTTTTCTTCACTTTTTTGCTTGGGAACTGTTGAGACCTAAGTTCTGTGAACTGATACATTTTATAAATTTTGGCAAATATTCCATTAAAAAATATATTTTAGGCCATTCTTTCTCTTTCACTCTTGAGTCTTCCTGTACATCTGTATAGATGTAAAATCTTCATTGTTTTATATGTGGGGGTGTTTTGTGTGTACATGTTTGTGTGTGGAGAATGTGAGGTTTGTTTCTCTCTCTCTCTCTCTCTCTCTCTCTCTCTCTCTGTTTGTGTGTGGGGTATGGTATGTTAATGTACATATGGTGTGCATGCTATATTTATATAGGTATATCTTTATGCCTGCAAGGCAAGCTCTCTAAGAGTACAGCATGTATTCAGTTTATCTTTGTATTTTTATTGTTTTTTGTTTTATTAACCCATCTTTCAGTAATGTGATTGCTCATTGCACTTTGTTTGCTAATACGGTATTTCAAATATTTACTTGTTGTTTTTTAATTGTTGAGGTATCCTTGGCTAAGGATTACATACTCATGTTGTTGTTATTAGACAGCAAAGATGGTACAGGAAAATCTGAGGATGTTACTTAAAACAATATATTCTTGATGCTCCAAATTTACTGCCTACAAAAAGCATAAAACCCAGTACCAGCATAAACAGGACTACATCTTATTTTGTCAAATCTAAGAACTTATAATAAAATATTTAATTTCTTCATAATGTTTTGATCTGTTTACTTCTTATTAATAATTTCCAGCTTTAGTTTATCCTTTGAAAATGAGGTGGCTAAAGGAAATCAGTATTTGAATAAGGGTCTGTCCAATGCAAAATAGAAATAAAAACTGATTTCCAAGTTGCCATGCATGCAAACTTTTTGCTTATTTTAAAAACGATTTTATTATTTAATATGTATACATGTTTTTGTTTGTATGTGTAACTATTTACTATATGTGTGTCTTATACCTCCAGAGGCCAGAAGAGGGTGTCAGATTCCTGGAGATGGAATTGCTGACAGTTGTACCATGTGGGTGCTGGAAGGAATCAAACTTGGAAGAGCAGCCAGTGCTCTTAACTTCTGAGCTGTCTCTTAAGCACCTGCTTGTGTTTATTTTTAATTACACTTAGATATGTCTACAGTGGATGAGCTAACTGATTTCCCCTCCCATCTCTTGTCCTCCCTTCCCCTCCTTTGCTCCCTTCTCCTCTTCTTACAGGCATGCTTAACATTTTGTTTGTTTGTTCAGCTGACTATTCCTTAATCTGTACTTGGAATTTTTTTAATGATCTTTTGGAGGTCATTACCCTCTTTATTTAGTGGAAGGTTTATTTTTGGATCTTAAATTTTGAACTCAGTGAATTTGCCATTCTGTCATCTAGTGTTAACGACTTTGGCTCCTTTATTCAAGCTGTCAACAGGAATTTAGGAGTTGACATCCTTCAGGACTGAGATTCATATACTGTATTCTGATGTATTCAGCTACTACAAAGCCTTGAGTGTTTGTTCCTTGTGTAGAGCAATCCTCATAAGGAGCATGGAACAGTATTAATCCAGTTATATCAGGGAGGAAATGAGGTTCATGGACTTGCTTTTCTTAAATACAGAAGCTGGCTTGGAGATAAGCCTGTGTTCTGCCTTGAGCCATTCTCAGAAGCACCCTGTACCCTCTCTTCCCTCCCTCCTTGCACTTATTTGCTCTCTGCACATGCTTCTACTTTGTTTCTTCTCTTTCTTTTCTTACTCTGCTGGAGACTAGGGAGAAAAGAAAATTCAACTGAGACTTGGACTTCAAATAATTAAACAGTTTCTGTCTGATGAACAATTTAAAAAATGCTTTTATAAAATAATTCACAGCAGAGAAATTAGAAGCTACTAAATTAATGCATAACAGCATGTCAACTGGACACACTGGAAGAGTATTTACTTTTAGAATAAATCATGAACAATTAAATTCCTGAATGATTCCATGAAAAAAATTAAATAGCCCAGTGAAAGTGGAGGAAAAATGCTATAAAAGGAATTAATCAAGCAGTTAATTTGGTTATTTGCAGAGGGATTCTTTTGCTGTATCAAATATTAGCATTGCAATAAGATTTCTGTTTTGAAGTTCTAATATTTCTTAGAAATTGAAATGAATGTTATATAATTATGCAAAAGTAGTTTAACTGCATATTAAACCAAGAGAAATTAATATTTAATTTAAAGAACAGTCACCTAAGACTGTGGAAAAATGATATATTATTTTAAATAGAAATTAAAAGTTAATGATTTGTGAACTATTTCCTGGGTTGACTGGGCATTACATTAAAGGGCTGGTTTTAATTTCTTCAGGCTTTTTGATAGTTTTTAAGTCATTGTTTATCTCAAACAGTTCTAATGTCTCATGTAGAGTTTTCTGCTTTATGGAGACTACTCATTTCTGGACACAGGATGTCTTTACAGAGTTTCTTCATTCTGCTTTGAATACCCTTAGATGCCCTAGGTTTGAAGCATGGGTGCTGCTTTTCAGGGTGGATAAGAATGTTCACCAGGAGATTTTTTTCTATGGGCACTACATTCAGAAAAACTTTAGCTACAATTCAGTGATTTCAGATTGTTGCATTCACCAAGACATGTGAAGAATCAGGTTTATTTGAACTCCAAAATAAACTGCTCAAGCCTTCATTTTCATTCAAGTGTATAATTCAAAATGAAGATTGACATTCTCAACTCTCAGTAATACTTTTTTATGTATTTTTATATTAAAATTACACTATTCCCACTTTTACCTTCCTGACTCCATCCTTCCCATGAGCCCTTTTTACCTTATTTACTCTCAAATTAATGGCCTCTTTGTCTTTTGCTGTTGTTATAGATTCTTAAATACAGAAACACAACTTGTTCAGTCCATACAGTGCACATATATGAGCTCTGGGCTGAACTAACTAGGAGCCACTTTTTTCTCCAGCTGTCTGCTTTCTCCAGTTATCTGTAATTCTTTGTCTAAGGTTGAGGCCCAGTGAATCCATTGTGCTCAGTAATACTTTCTAAAGAGTAGCAGTACTCTGCCATGCATTTATAGAAATACTCCATATATTTTCTTATTTAATCCCTTCACCATGCATTTATTCGGGTAATTACTGTAATTGTACCTGTTTTATTCATGAAGGAAGGAAAAGTTCAGAAACTCGGTTCACTCTGAATATAACAGCTACTAATAATGGCATTATTAGCACAGCTGCTGGCAGCTGCAGTTCTCTTCCTCTAATGGAAATAACATCTTGAAGGAAGCTGGGATTATATTTTCTCATAAAGAATGCAGGACAAGGTCATGCCTTTGGAATTCTGCACTGTGTGCTCACATGGCCTCTTAGATTTATCATTTGCTGTTTCAGTCTTGGAGGGAAGACAGGTGGTCTAGATCCATCATCTAGCTGTCAATTAGCTTGGTATACAGGGTTAGAAGAGTGAAAGTATGTCAGATGGCTAGATCACATTCTTCATCCTCAGAAGGGTCTTCATGAAACAAGCCTAACACTTCATTGTCCAAAAAAACATCTAAACTTATGCTTCTAATGCACTTACTTAGTGAATTCTCAGTATTTACATTGATGAGAAACAGCCCAGTCATTGAGAACAGTGCAGTTTAGAGTAGCATTGTTCCAGAATTCTAAATCATACAATCCAAAGCAGAGTGCCCTGCCTGTGAGACTTATAAGATGAATTTTGATCTTCATTGACTACTCAAACAAGTGGCTTAAAAATGAGTGTTCCATAGACACTTTCTATTTATAGCTTCTAAATGTAGTCCTGAAAATCTTTATTGTGGGCACAAAGCATAGTGACAGCTAGGGTCAATTTCACCAATTTATGTAATCAATGATCTAATAAAGTTGTAATTAAGCAGCTAGAGAATCTCCTTACCATATATACAATTCTGCGGCAAAATTAAAACAAAACAAAATGATGATAGTGATATGGGAAGATATATGTGACAAACTGCCAGTGAGTGTTTGCCAGTGGTGGGAAATCAAGAAACTATAGCAAACTACCTCCCTTCATTTGATTTCATCCCAAATTATATTTTGGCCTATATTGTAAAAAACATTATTTCTACCCTTAAATAGAATACAAATGGTTCTCATAGTCTCCTCATATCATGAGGGCAGGTCTTCTTAGCTGCAATTAAACTAGACAGAAAGTTTTAGGCTACAAGAGAGTATAAAATGAAGGTTTGATTAAGTTCATATCATGGTGCTCCGTGAGGCGTGGTAGTGATGGAGCCATATCTGTGAGAACCGAGTTCAAGTAGACATCCTTCAGATGGGATGTAGAGGAGAAAGAAAGACAGCAGCATGAAGAAGAAAACTAATTCCACTTTCCTGGGATCTGCTGGTGCTAACTCCTGGCCATCTAAAGTCTCTATTCTTCTTTTGTGTCTGATATAAAAATATTTGAGAAGCTAGGGGCTCCTAGGTGAAAAGAAAAAAAAAGATTTGTGGCAGCCATGTTTCATAGTTCAAACAACCCAAAAGAAAATGACTTCTTAATAAATACAGGGATAATTTTATCTGTTCACTGTTTCTCCATCCTCTCAAATTTTAACTTTCATTTTAATGTTGATTTTAAGAGAAGTCAAACAATGTGTTAATTTATGGAAAGTCTTCCTTGTGGGTAATTTCTATTACATGATGATCAATTCATGCCATGTTATGTCATGCACAAGGTCATTGTACTTTTACAATTTCCTTATTAATTTCTGTCCCTGTGTTTAAGGATTTTTATCACAAGCAGCCTTTTTAACATACTTAGTTGACATACCTACTAATGACACATGTCCTGGTGCTCCTCCCCCTCCAAATATAAAAAACTAAATACAGAAAGAAAAATATTATCATCTTTCCAACTGAATTAGCAGTTTAGAAAATCTACTAATGTCTCATTTCTTTTATAATAGAGACAAGAAAACTGTTCATAAATATGTACGAAAAAACTACTTTTTAAATGTACCCAAACTTTCCTTTCTTTTTTAAATTACTTTTATATTTTTACAATCCAGTGGTTACCCACCCCCGGTTTCCCTCCCACAGTTCCTCATCCCATTCCTCCTCCCCTCTGTCTCCAAGAGGATTTCCCCATCCCTACAAACCTCCCCACTCCCAGGGCTTTCAACTCTCTCTAGGGTTAGGTGCATTTTCTTCCACTGAGGTCATAGCAGGCAGTCCTCTGCTGTACATATGTTAGGGGCCTTGGACCAGCCCGTGTATACTGCCTGGTTGGTGGCTCAGTGTCTAAGAGATATCAGGGGTCCAGGGTAGTTGAGACTTCTGGTCTGCCTTTTTTTCCTTGCATGAGGACTCAACTTCACTGGGCTTCTAACATGGACTGAAGAATGGTGGCTTACCAAGAACCCTCCATCTTCTAGACGAACTAGAACTGCACCCAGCCTATTAAACTGTTGTGTTCTCTTTTCCCCACTGTGTGGGCAGCCATCTTTTATTACCCAGTGTACACCATCTGTAACAATACAGTGAATCCCCTTCATAATATATATCATTTCTCTTAGCTTACTTCCTCTAGAGAATCTTAAATAATGTACCAACCCAGTAATCTGAAAAGAAAGGCAGAGAAGAAAACCATTATTCAGAGATATGTTCAATGCTAAACCGCGAAGGGCATAAAACATCACTAACAAGGTTCTGAAATAAAAGACTTTTTGATGATTAACTGTCTACTTCATGGAAGGTGTTAGAAAACTGTTGGATAAGTGTCATGTGTCTGACATATTCTAGTAACTGTTGAACTGAAGAGTAAAAAAATACAGACAAGTTAAGGTACCAAATTTTGCAAAAATCATTCACAGAATCTTCACAAAAGATAACCCTCCACATACATGCAAGCACATGTGCACACACACGTAGACACTACAGTTGTTGAAATGAGAATTGTAATTAGTGACTCATTGCTCGTTCATTGCTATCAGGTTTTTTTTCTACATTAAAACTGAATGACCATTTGGAGTGAATCTTCCTGGTATGTTTGTGCTTTTATGATTTTGTATGTCCTATTTTTTAACTTTGCTACAAAATCTATTGTATCTTTGTGAAATTGATATAGCTCATATATATATATATACATATATATATCACTATAATTAATCTACTTATGTAATTAAACTTAAAGTGATTTGATTTTGAGCAATTTAAGGGTGAGTCAATTTAAAGGAAATTTTATTTAATAGACTTTGTGTTTATAACTGATTTAAGGTCTTTAAACCCTGTGTGGAAGAAGTAGAAATTTCCTTGTTCACAAAAATGCTTTTTCTGATAACATCACCTCTTGCCACAGTGCTGGATCTATGAATCAATATTGAGCACTGTCTGTTACCACCAAAGTTCTTCACTGGCTTAGTATCTGTTTTGGGTTGCATTGATTTCCCATGATTGTACAACTATGTAAGAAGATTGGGAATTCCGTATTACCCAATCACCAGAGGATGATTTACTCTAAAATGGCTGATGCATTCTGTGCAGATTTAACAGACATTCTGCTAAAGTTAACTGTGTAGTTACAGTGCTGGAAAGAAGAAGATACAAAGGAACAGAACAATCCAAGATTGCATTCAACACCCTGCATCTGAGATGCAGCTACAATTTAAATACAATAGCTTTTTTCTGAGTTTTATCAAGTTTGTACTATACAGTCTCTTTAACAGGGAACATGATGGCTGTACACTGGTTCTGTGTTACCCTGCCTCATGCAGTGGTTGTTTCTAATATAGCATGTACAAGTCTCTTGGGTTTAGCTGCTGAGTTTCTTTTCATGGGGGTTGCTGATTAGAAATTGTGTAATATCTCATAGTTGGTTTGAGCCTTTCGTTTTCGAACATTCCCCAGAATTTCCAGAAGAGTATTGTCAATAATAGAATGATTCTAAATGAAATGGTTTACTTTAAATGGTTGAATAAAATCATGAGGAGTGTGGATCAAGAACAGGTAACTCAGTCACAAACGAATGAACACAGTATGTACTCACTGATAAGTGGTTATTAGTCCAATTGTTTGGAATACCCAAGATTCAATTCACAGCAACCATTGGGCCCAGCCTGAGATCCCAGATGGAGGAGTTGGAGAACTGACTGAAGGAGCTGACGGAGTTGGCAACCCCATGGAGGGAGCAACAGTGTCAACTGGCCTGACCCCTCAATGCTCCTGGAGACTGGATCACCAACCAAAGAATACACATTGAGTGACCCATGGTGCTGGCCACATATGTGGCAGAGGAGGGCCTTGTTAGCATCAGGAGGAGGAGAGGCCCTTGGGCCTGAGGGTTTTAGATGCCCCAATATAGGGGAATGCCAATGAAGGAAGATGAGAGTGGGTGAGTGGGTGGGTGTGGAATACCCCCATAGAAGCAGGGGGAGGGTGGAGGGGATAGGGAGGTTTCAAAGGGGAGATCTGGAGAAGGGGAAACATTTGAAATGTAAATAAAGTATCAAAAAAAAAAAAGAACAGCAATGGGCTTTATTGTGTGTCTGAACTTCTAAAAATACTTCTGCTGCCTTTCTTCAGTGTCGCTGTCTTTATTTGTTCCACCACCTTCTCTCCTCACCTCCGTTAGAGCCACTGACAGGCTATTCTGAATACAAACCTGTTCCAAAAGGACACTTTTCTCACAGAGCCTGAGCAATCTACCAAAGCAATGGCATCATGCTCTGGGAGGCCTTTTGTGTGCATGTCCCTCTCTTTACTGAAGGAAATCATGACAAGAATGAGCTTCTAAATGCTTTAACCATGCTGGTCTGACAGGTTTGTCATTATGAGCAAAGGTAAAAGAAACCAGTCTTCTAGAAAGTGAAAACTGCATAATAGCAGAGGCAGAAAAAAAAGACATAGCAGTACAGGGGTGGTCAGCCACTCAGGAGAGTGATGAGCTCCCTTTAGGAGGTTATCACAACCACTACCTCTCAGTCCAACTCTGCCAATTCCCAATGTGTAATGACCCCAAAATGCCCTTAGCATTTGCCCTGTGAGTTTTGATTCTGATTTCCAACATGATCCTTTGTTTCTAGAGGTCATTATCTTGCATGGAGAATACTGATCAAAAGCTATCATATAGTAACTGTCACAACATATAATTCTCCTTACAAGGCATTGTGTGTTCAGATTTCTGACAGCAAGTTCATAGGGACTGTGACACTCAAAACCTAATGTCTGCTGGTTTTGATATGGCAGTGATGTTCTTTCCAGCCATTGTTAGTCCTGAGGCTCATCATCGTATCCAATCATGGAAAAATTGTATGGGTGAACATCCTGAGTAGATCTGCTGCCCATTATTCTAATAAATGTCCTTAGAGCCCTCCTAACTGTGAAGCTTCAACCCACCTCTTTGACATGAATATAGCTTTCAAGCCTGAACAATTAGCCACTCTTTCATGTACTCTCTCAAGTCTGTCCTGTTCCTTAAACTATATGTTATTTGTTTTCTTAAGATTTAGTTTACTTTATATCTATTAATGTTTTCTCAGCATGTATGCATGTGCAGCAACTGTGTGCCTTGTCAATGTAGATCAGAAGAGGGTGTGGGATCCCATGGAACTGGATTTACAAAAAGTTATGTCATCATATCGGGGTAGGCATTAAATTCTGGTCCTCTGCAAGACCAGAAAATGCTTTTATCCACTGAATTATCTCTCCAGCCTGGACGTTGCACTGTCATCAATTAATGCATTGCATTAATTTTCTTTTTTAATTTTTGTGTCTAAACCTTATTTTAGTATTAATTCCCAACTTTTAACTTCAAGAAATAATTAATTTTCATTATCTCTTCATTGTTCACCTTCCTACATCATTACATCACTTCCTCTAATGTTTATTCAGTTCACATTTATCAATAGTTTTTTACCCATTTATTCTGTTACTTTATACCACGTATTTTCCTAAAGCTGTCGTATATTGCAGTCAGTGAATACTGAATAAATCTTGTGTACAAAGCTTTACTGGTTGAATATCTACTTATTCAATAACTTACTGTCTAACTGATTAATTTGTCCTTCATTTTACCTATTACATTTACATATAAAAATTAAAAGTACTTATTTTTTTCCTAGAATGGTCATGTTGAGATACAGGCTAGGTACAGAAGGGAAGAGAGAATGTCCCAAACAAAGTTGAAGCTTTGGCAGTAAGTTGCATGGTGAAGATGAAGTGATCATAATTCAGCTTCAGCTAGCTTTGTTATGGGTACAACTAGTTCTCTGCATCGGCAGTGAGCTAACCTTTTTGAAGAGTTAGAATTCCTTTATGAGCTCTTTGCTATCAGATAGTGGGAATGCCATAGAGTTGCCATCCTAAAACAAGGAGGAGACTCAGTCAACTCACATTCCAAATATCAGCTGGGCTCCTAAAGGCTAACGGAAAGTTGATTTGCTACCGACATAAATTCAATGGCATAGTTAAGCATCAAGGATGATCACTTCAGTTCAAAATGTACCAATAAATTCTTTCTGTACTTCATTCAGTAGGTCATCTCACTTCCCTTGACAGTTTAGCTTGCTTCTCTGTGGAAGCCAATGTCATTTCCAAGCTGTTTTAATTATTAGGAAACCTTCCCCCCACCAGCCATTGAATCTAATGGCCTCACCCAATGCTTAATTTTGCTTCCTCTGTTTTGGACCTCAAATATAGCCAATTGGCTTGCAAGTCCCCTGAGATTCTCTCTAAGGAGCCATGTGACCTGAAGAAGCATCTCAGTACATTACATTTACCAGTCATGCCATCTTTACTTAGAATGTGTCCCCTTCCTCTATGTTCAAAAAATATACTATGTGAACGTATTATGACAAAGATGCTGTGGGATACTTGTCAGCATTTCTTTACTCTTTACTTCTCACTTCCTCCATATTTAGAGTTTAGGTCTTTATAATAGTCTCCTGCCACAACTATTGGAAGCTACCTTGGTGAATGTTTTTAAATTTCAAGTTCTTTTTCCACACACCACACCCTGTTATTCTGAAAACTGAACATAGAAACTTGCTTTCAAGTTAGAGAGAACATTGCACATGGTATTTTCTCATTTTATATTTATAGCAGATGTACTGGCTTTAGGATAAAGAACAACTTCATCAGTTAGCCTGGAGGGCTTGTGCTTGAGCATGAGATCCAACGAATGAAAATGGGAGAAGTGAATCTGCAATCACTTGTAGGTAAACATACACATATGTGGGGGAAGGGGGTGTTTGGACACAAAGTATGTTCAAGGAAAAGTCAATGCAAATAACGATGAGGTTTTTTTTTTACCAGTCCTTTGTTGAAATGATATTTGAGTCACTGAGTAGTGCATGCATCCATCTGGGTCTGACTCCCTTTATCCCACATCTTATTCTTCAGTGCTGTGGTGCAGCATGGACACAGATACTGCTCTGAGATTTTGACAGTTTGATAGACATATTGAATCTTAACAATATGTAATATCATCCACCAAAATGGATGAAGTGTAAATAAGAGATGAGTTGCAAACAACCTCATATAATCCCTACAGGAAATGAACTGTAGCTCATCCATTTCTTCTGCAGTCTCCTTGTTTCTCCTCAGTATCCACCTTTTGTGTTTTCTACCTCTTTCCTGTACACAGACTCCTGGGGCTGTCCTGTGTAATTACACATATACTTTCCATCTACAATACCCCCCGATGTCATGCATGACATGACTTTGTATCATCCTTGACATTTCAAATGAGAGGCTGCCATTCAGAAGCCTTGTGTTTGTCCTAAAGTGGGGTTAAGTGGGTTTTCTATTGTGCTTATTATGAGGGCCATGTTCTTTTTCATTCACAAAATGTATTCCTCTACCAAGAATGTATTGCTTAGTTCATTGCTTTCCATTCCTTGGGATAGGAATTCCATTCTTGAGTTCCCATGACACAGATTCCAAATAAAGGAGTAAATAGGGTTAATACACTGTGATTTAGTGCCTAACAGATCATGTGCTGAACACATTGTGGATTTCTCTTAGTTTATTCTTTTAGATTAAAGAACATTAAGAGACACAGACCTGATCAAAATTACAGAGAGATATTTGGATTCATTAGAGTATATCTAGCACCTACATCCTTACCTGGTCTTGGTATCTGATTCTGTGTGCAATGAGTTAATTTATTCTCCTCTGGAGAGTCTCATCAGCCCAGAAGCATTTGCAATTAACTAAGCCTCTGTTCTCTTATGTTGATTACATATTCTCACACTGGGATCAGAGAATTTTAAAATAACTTCTATAAAGGTTTGTACCATAAGAATCTTCAGCAGTCAGATATAATTCTGTACATAGTAGGTATATTCAACCTCCATTGAGGTTTAGAATTTCCTGTATCATTAGTTAAATAGACTCTTATTCATGAGCGTTATGTCTCCTCACTCCCTTACTTCACTGCTTTCTTTTGATCTATGAGTTTTTCCTCAGTGTTTTGCAATTTGAAACACTTTATCAGTTCCATGGTTTGCATTGGTATGTCATTACCTAGGAACATACAAACGGGAATGCTTTTTCAAACCTCTCTCTCTGGCAATACATTTCCTTAAATTATAGATTATTAAAAACTTAATGCAGCTCCACTCTGAGGATCATAGGATCAAACGTGAGGAGGACAGAACATCTATCACAACACTGGGAGTAACTGGAACCATCTAGATCCAGGGATGCAAGAACCCTGCTGTACCAGTGGCATGGATTCCTTCAGGCTTGCGCTGGTGCCCTGGGCAGACCTTGGGCATGAACTCATAGCCAGTCCCACAACACCAAGAGGAAGCTCTATGCTCAGGTTCTCTAAGACACCCAGGATCACAGGATCATAGGATCACAGGAGCTTGGACACACCAGAATATCAGGGTTCTAGAGGAATCTTGAGTACCAGGACCTCTGACACAACCAGGATTTCATGATCCCAGGATCCCAGAGACAGCTGGTCTCTGAGGAGTTCTGACACAGCAAGGATCACAAGAAGGGCAGGCTCCAGTCAGGTATAGGGAGGGCAGTTATCTAGAGATAACTAGATGGCAGTAGGCAAGAATAAGAACATAAGCAACAGAAACCAAGGGTACTTGGCATCATCAGACCCCAATTCTCCAACCATGGCAAGTCTTGGATACACAATCACACTAGAAAAGCAAGATTTGGATCTACAATCACTTCTCATGATGATGATAGAGGACTTTAAGAAGGACATAACTCCCTTAAAGAAATACAGGAGAACACAGGTAAACAGGAAGAAGCACTTAAAGAGGAAACACAAAAATCTCTTAAAGAATTACAGGAAAACACAATCAAACAGGCAAAGAAAATGAACAAAACCATCCAGAATCTAAAAATAAAAATAGAAACATAAAGAAATCACAAAGGGAGACAACACTGGAGATAGAAAACCTAGTAAAGAGATCAGGAGTCATAGATGCAAGCATCACCAAAAGAATGCAAGAGATAGAAGAGAGAATCTGAGGTGCAGAAGGTACCATAGAAAACAATGACACAACAGTCAAAGAAAATGCAAAATGCAAAAAGTTCCTAACCCAAAACATACAGGAAATCCAAGACACAATGAGAAGATGAAACCTAAGGATAATAGGTATAGATGAGAGCAAAGATTCCCAACTTAAAGTGCCAGTAAACATCTTCAACAGCATTATAGAAGAAAACTTCCATAACCTAAAGCTAGAGATGCCCATGAACATAAAAAAGCCTGCCAAACTCCAAATAGACTGGACCAGAAATGAAATTTCTCCCGTCACACAATAGTCAAAACACCAAATGCACAAAACACAGAAAGAATATTAAAAGCAGTAAGGGAAAAAGTTCAAGTAACGTATAAAGGCAGACCTATCAGAATTTCACCAGACTTCTCACCAGAGAATATGAAAGCTAGAAGATCTTGGGCAGATCTCATACAGACCCTAAGAGAACACCAGTGCCATACTCAGCTAAACTATCAATTACCATAGAAGGAGAAAATAAGATATTCCATGACAAAACCAAAATTACACAATATCTTTCCACAAATCCAGCCCTACAAAGGATAATTGATGGAAAACACCAGCACAAGGAGGCAAACTATACCATAGAAAAAGCAAAAAAGTAATTTTTCAAGAAACCCAAAAGAAATAGCCACTCAAACATAATAACACCTCTAGCAACAGAAGTAACAGGAAATAACAATCACTTTTCTTTAATATCTCAACATCAGTGGATTCAATTCCCCAATAAAAAGCCATAGACTAACAGACTCGATATGTAAACAGAACCCACCATTTTGCTGCATACAGGAAACACACCTCACTGACAGACAGACACTACCTCAGAGTAAAAGGTTGGAAAAAAATTTCCAAGCAAATGGTCCCAAAAAACAAGCTGAGTAGCCATTCTAATATTGAATAAAATAAACTTTCAACCAAAAGTTATCAAAAAAGATAAGGAAGGACACTTCATATTGGTCAAAGGAAAAATCTACCAAGATGAACTCTCAATTCTGAACGAGAGATTCTTTTCTAAAGCATTCTTAAACAGAGATTATAATTTAGACAGTTATAATTTTATAAAATTTTACCAAAGTCCACTGGTACAATTTTATTTGTTGCTAATAGTTTGAATTCTTTTATTTTGTACATCTGTGGTTTAACTCTTAAAAACTTAAATGTCCTGAAAAAAAATCTCACACTTTTATTCTTTACAGAAATAGTCACTACAGAACTAGAAATATTTAAGGAGTAACTTCAGCAAGTATTATAGGTATCTGATTAATAGTAATAGCCTTGGGAAATGCAAAGGAATGTTGCTCTTTGCTCAGAGTGAAGCTAACATATCTTCAAGGGAAAAATTGGAGGTATTTGAATTTTATGTTCACATTAGGGAGGTTAGTACTGTATATTTTAGAAGACTAGCATTCCTTTTCTCTCAATTTAGTCAGGAATTGTCAACTTATTTCTAGCTGAATGTGACAGTAGTAAGGTTTTCAAAGTCTACTGAAAACAAAGGTAGGATTTATGAGAGTTGGTTATGTGTGCAATTTTGACTGAAGTCAACTTTTCTTTGTCATTTCAAAGGAGAAAAAATGAGTGGCCTATAAAACTGTAAGTGTGGATCTGTCAGGAATAATTTCCAATTGCATAATGTTTTAAAAAAGTGATTTAATTTATTTTAATCATATTTATAATGTGAAAGTATAAGATGATGATAACATTGGCTTCTAAAGTTTTAGACTAGAAATAGCATTTTAATTATTATAGAAATATCTATAAGTAACTTCATAATTTATTAATTTTATATTTAATTTTGACATGTTTCTCATAATTCACCATTGTATATAACACTTTGATAGATATCCAACAATACACACATATTTTTGCCAACAGAAATTACTAAAAAGAGTTTACTAGATAAAATTTTATGCACAATTTATACTTTGGTACTTGTGGGTAAACTGTTCATTAGAAGTACTGTATTAATTTGTACTGTTATATGGAATACTGCTCTAAAATTGTCTTGCAATTTAATTTTATTATAAAAAATAAAGTGATAGAAAGAAAAAAAACAAATAAAACAGACCTAACAAAGAAAAAAAGTTAACTCATGCTGCTATGAACCATAACTTTTTTGGTGAAGCTAGTATTTTGGTATTTATTCTGCTCTTTCTAAATTCTAAGGATTTTTTATTGCAATTTATAAAAATAAAATCCATGTACTTAGAAGGTTTAGATCATGTAGTTCCACCTTCCTACTCTGTGATCAATGGCAGCCAACTTCAAGGACTTATGTGCTTAGATCCTAACCCCTGAAAGGCTCAACAAATGGTGCTGGATCAACTGGCTGTCTACATGTAGAAGATTGTGAATTGATCCATTCCTATCTCCCTGCACAAAGCTCAAGTCCAAGTGGATCATGGACTTTCAATAAAACCAGATACACTGAATCTAACAGAAGAGAAAGTAGGGAAGAGTCTCAAACACTTGGGCACAGGGGAAATGTTCTTGAACAGAACACCAATGGCTTGTGCTCTAAGGTCAAGAATTGACAGATGGGACCTCATAAAATCACAAAGCTTCTGTAAGACAAAGGACATTGTAATTAGAGCAAAATGGCAACCTACAGATTGGGAAAAGATCTTTAACAATCCTACATCTGATAGAGGGCTAATATCCAATATATACAAAGAACTCAAGAAGCTAGACTCCAGAGATACAAATAACCCTATCAAAAAATGGGGAAGTGAGCTAAACAGAGAATTCTCAATTGAGGAAACTCGAATGGCCAAGAAGCACCTAAAGAAATGTTCAACATCCTTAGTCATCAGGGAAATGCAAATCAAAACAACCCTGAGATTCTACCTCACACCAGTCAGAATGGCTAAGAACAAAAACTCACGTGACAGCAGATGTTGGAGAGGATGTGGAGAAAGAGGAACACTCCATTGCTGGTGGGAAAGCAAATTGATACAACCTCTCTGGAAATCAGTTTGGCGGACCCTCAGAAAGTTGGACATAATACTACCTGAGGACCCAGCTATTCCATTCCTGGGCATATACCCAGAAGATACTCCAACATGTAATAAAAACACATGTTCCACTATGTTCATAGCAGCCATATTTATAATAGCCAGAAGCTGGAAACAACCCAGATGTCGCTCCACAGAGAAATGGATACAGAAAATGTGGTACATTTACACAATGGAATACTACTCAGCTATTAAAAACAATGACTTCATGAAATTCGTAGACAAATGGATGGATCTTGAAAACATCATTCTGAGCCCAGTAATGTAGTCACAAAAGAATGTACATGGTATGTACTCACTGTTCAATGGTTATTAGTCTAAAAGTTTGAAATACCCAAGAGTCACTTAGCAGGAACAGTAGTACTGAGTACGAGGACCCAGATGGAGGGCTTGGAGAAAGGACTGAAGGAGCTGAGGAAGTGTGCAGCCCCAGGGAGGTAGCAACACTGGCAATGGGCCTGACCCCCCATACTTCTGGAGACTGATCCACCAATTAAAGAATACACATGGAGGGACCCATAGTGCTGGCCACAAAGACTGCAGAGGAGGGTTACCCGTCAGGGGGAGGAGAAGCCCTTGGGCCTGAGGGTGTTATATCCCCCAGTATAGGAGAATGTCAAGGAGAGAAGACTAGAGTGGGTGGGGGGTGGGGTGGGGAGGTGGGTTGGAGAATATCCCCATAGAGGCAAGGTGAGGGCGGAGGGAATGGGGAGGTTCCAAAGGGGAGATCTGGAGAGGGGGAAACATTTGAAATGTAAATAAAATATGAAAAAAAATAAATTCTATGTAAAAATTTGACATTTGCACATCAGCTTGCCCACTTTTCAGAAAGGAGTAGAAGTAATTTTTATGCTTATTAGTTTATACATATATATGTATATTTACTTGCTCTAGGTCTAAAGGAATATCAATAAATACTTTTTATGATATATATATGTCATAAAATACATATATATATGTATTTATATAAAATATACATATATATACATTTATATACATATATATGTATATAAAATACATATATATATGTATTTCCAAACTAAATAGATTCAGCTTCTAAATACAAATTAATTAAATGAATTTTAAATATTAAATTTTATATTTAATGTATGTGTGTTTACATTTATATGTTGTGTATATCCGTAGAGGTCAAGGACAACTTTTGGGAATCAGTTCTCTCTTTCCATTACATCATCCCTAGGGATCAAATTAAGGTAGTCAGGAAGCAAGTACCTTTACCTACTCATCTTTATCCATCTTACTACCTCAAAATAGATTTTTAAAAAAGTCTAAAATATAATTAGATTATATTTTCATCATTTTATGTTTGGTCACTATTCATTTGTTAAGAAAATAAAAATGTATAAAAACTTTCTCCTGACACACAGCAAAATATTATTATAGGCAATTTAGGAGAAAATTTCAGTAATTAAAAATATCATTAAAGGTTACCCAAGTCTAAATGTTTAATAAAATGAAGCTTATTGTAACGCTGTTATGGATGACTTTAGTTTAACTTAGCTCATGTTTTTACCATGTGGTTGGAATGGTATCATAACATACATTTTCATAGGGAAACATAGAAAACAAAACAAAAATCATTATCAGTTTCTGTTGTGGTAGGTAGATAAATATTTCCTAAAACATCAAACCTTTAACTTCTTGGAATATGAGAAAATGTGTTTTACATGGAAAGCAAAGTTAGATTTTGAATGGAGCTAATGCTGGTTATAAGCTGAGTCCACAGGAAGAGGCTCTTTGACACAAAGTAGGCCTATCCAATGTGATATCAGTGTTCCAGTGAGGGAAGGAAAGACAAAGAGACTTTCTTGTCAGAAATTTGGTGTGGAGTAATAAGGAACCTAAACATTGCTGTTTTGCGGATGGAGAGGGCACAGAGAAGCGAGCAGCTTCTGGGAAGTAAATAGCATAGCTATAAAACTCTCTTTTAACGCCTCAAAAACAGAAACAGCCAATTTCATTGCAGCTGCTCTTGTGTATGTGACCAGTGTTTTTCTGGTCTCATATCATTGGATTTTATTAGATTGATCTACCTACTTTGAAGTACATTTCTAAAACATTTAAAAAACTGCCAAAACATCTACCTTACACACTTGATCTGTATGTCAGGAGCCAATTATGGGTCATTGTTATATCTCTGGTACCATGAGCAGAGCCTGGGTCATCATAATATATATTCAATAAATCTTTGTTGAATCTTTCTTAGTGTTTTAATGTAATGACTATAAGATACAGCTTAAACAATAATGACTACACTTTGTACTTTGTCAAGCACATTCATAGTTCATACCCATTACCTGAGATTATGCTACACAGTGAAGCACCAGTAGGCAGTATTGTCATTAATTTGCAGATAAGGAAACAAAAATGGAAAGATGTGAGAAGAACTGGACGGTTTCACACAGTTTGTAAAGGGAGAACTTTGTGTATGTAGTCCTTCATTTGAGTTTCAAAACCTTGTGAGCCTTTAGTCCTTAACTATTTAGTTCATTCACAATAAGAAATGAGTACTCAATTTTTTTCATGATATCAGAGACATGAAGCAAAATAGATGAATCAAATTGCCCTGTAAATTCTCAGTGCCCAATAACAAATAAGGAGATAGAAATAACTCTCCACGAAAATTATACAAAATCTTCAGTGAAGGTAAGTTCAACACATTCAATGTAGTTTTTAAATGCCTTAATCTAAATAATACACACACACACACACACACACACACACACACAGTACTATTTCAAAGCAAAATCAAGAATTTTAATTAATGTAGAAGATTGTTTCAGTGTAGGTTTTCAGATAGGAGATGAATGAAGACTGTTTAAGATAATGAGTTCCTAGCTACAAGTGTTCATAAAGATGGATCCAGATGACAAAAATCTGAATGAGCTAGTGGATGGAGAAGCAGGTCACCATAATGACAGTAAGGTAATGAATAAGAATACTTCGGGAGTTAGGTGGGAAAAGAATGATTGTGGTAATACTGAAAGTGTCACAATTTCACAGTCAGTTTGTGAGGACTGATGGAGTAGAACAAAGTCTCACACCTCCCTAGTGATGTCTTACTTGAGAGGCTGGAGGGAGCTCAGAGAAGCCGTTAAGAAATATTGAGTTTAGTATTCTATGCAGTGTGGATTGCTGTCTATATGCAAATGAGGGCAGGTACAAGATAAAGTGAGAGTCTGTGATTGGGCAGTAGAAAAGAAAGGAGGGCTGAGAATTTTAGAGACAGTACAGAAAGGACAGAGAGGGAGAAGGAAGGAAGATGAAGGAAGAGAAAGATGATCCAGATTCGGCGTGGCTTTAATAGCCACAGGTAGCTATGATTATCTTATAAGGGATGGATAATTACAGGACAATTTGTCTTATCTAGGTGGGCAGATTATGTAAATATCAATTGGCTCTGAGTTCATTGTGCGGGCATTTTGTGAGTTACGAATTTAAATCTGACTGATTTAAATCTGACTGAGTTCATGTAAATCTGACTGATAAATCACAAGCCTCTAGAGTTTTGATTTTACAGGATTATTATCCACAACAAGAGAAGTGGGAGATGGGAGGTCGTTACATGGGTGTAGCCATGGAGGCAGTGAGACTACCAGGGCCAGAGGGTAGCCAGTGCATGTTTTATATTTCCAGCTACAATGCAGTACAAAACTGAGGTCAGTGTGTATATTTAAAAAACTATTAGATTAGAGACTGACACCAGCAAGAGGCTGGAAAGGCATTATGGGAAACCACAGAACCAAAGCATGAGTGAGAATCTGTGTGATGGCAGAGGCAACAGCTATGAATTTTAGCGGTCCATCTTTGTGGGAATTAGAGGAGTGGATACTTTAGCGAGGGAAAGGAAAACGAGACTACATATCATTGTAGAGAATAGATTTAGTACCAACCAGGCTCCAGGTTCTATCTACAGATTACACAATAAAATGAGAGTCATGGTATTCAAATAACACCACAATTTACTACACACATAGCCTGAAATCTTAATGTTCAGATTCTTAAGCTCTAAAGTGGAGACACTGATGTTGATCTCAGTAATTTGTGAGGATGCCTATGCAGGAGGTTTTGTTTCCTCACAAGAAGACCTAAAGGTGCAAGTGGCCCTGGTGAAACTGGGCCCAGGCTGGTAAGGAAGCCCTGGAGAGATCTGTGCTGCTGCTGTTCCATCCGCACATCTGGAGACAAACTCTTGATCTACCACTGATGTTTCCTTCAGTGACCAGCTGGTTTTAATGCACTGGCTTACAAGAGAAAATAAATTGAGCTGCCTGTCGACTGTGAAGGATAAAACCAATTCCCAATTAAAACTTTATACCATGTTGTAAGAGTGTTTTTCACCCTCAGACATTTCATCAATAAACCTTATTGCCTTGTCACCTCGAGGCTTCTTCCATCAGTAAGAAAATATAACCTTTGAGCTAGTTGGCACGAAAAGAGAGGGGACCATCGATCAATCAGGCTTTGTGAATGACAGCATGGGCTTCATGATCCCTAACCTAGGCTACATGAGAGAAATTTGTCAGGAATTTAGCGTGAAACCTTTCCATTGGAAGTTGTAACAAAGAGTAGGTAACATTCTTGTGATTATTAAGGTCCACAGAAAAGAGTTGAAAACACTGTCCTACCACCATTAAAGTTACACTGATTGATAAAGTTTATCTCTCATTATTTTGTCTTAATATTCAAGTCAGATTCATATCAGATTATGAGAAAAATCAACCATGGGAACTATGAGTCTGACATACAGGATAACATGGACACCCAGAGGACTGGAGAGACGGCTCAGCTGATAAAGGCAATGCTCCCAACCAGAACAAGAGAGTCTGAACTGGTTCTAGGTGTAAGTCTTGGTTCTGTGCTCCAGAAGTATTTCTTTTCCTACCCAGACAGTCAATGATTAATGAGTAGCTACCCCTTGCTCACTAGTCACACGAGAACACATTTCAATTTGGACATAAAATGTTTGTGTGCGTGTGGGGTTATTTTGCTTCATAAAGTTTTTTTGTACAATTTTCAAAGAGCACAAAACAAAAATCTAACCCTGAATACAATTCAGTTTAGCTATGATTAATTTACCATTTGTATTACCTTCACGTTAAGTTTCCTAATTTATCCTCACCAAGATTGATGTTATGTCTGATTAACAATCATGAAAACCCTTTATAAATTGAATTTTGATAAAAATACTGACTCTTATGACTTACATACAATTTGAAGATATTTTTGACTTTTGGTGATTTAAATATGCTAATGAGGGAAGAGCACAAAACAAACTATGTAGATGTGAAAGACAATGGCAATTTTCACTGATATTGTTAAGGATAGTTCATCCATTTACTGATGATTGTAAGGAGCACCTTAGTGTGTTGTGCAGGATTGGAATCAGGAACTTACATTCAACAAGCATGCTGATGAGGGCTGTAGAGCGAGGATGCAGAATTGGCACATCCATATTCATTGGGAATTTTAAGTCTTACACTGTTTAGTCTTATTAGATTGCTCTTTCATTTATCCAAATGAGGTTATCATTTTCATGTCTTTTTGTGCTTTGATACTTCCAAATTTTATTGATAATTTATATTGTCTTTTGAAGATAAAAATTTCTATAACCACTTACTTACTGGAAGTAATTTTATTGCTTCCAGTTTTGCCAAATAAGAATAAACTTCTATATACAGCCTTTTGAATACCTGTATTTTCAACTAATATGGAGAAATACTTTAGGGCAGCAGTTAAATAGTGAGATGGAAAAGAATGACTAGAATGACTCAACCCTATCAAAGAATCTGCATCATTTTGTACTTCTGTAAGTGGTGGATGTTGTTCTTCATCCTCCATCCTTAGCAGCACTTGGTTTCCTAGAGCCTCTGCATTCATCTTCAGCAAAGGATGCTCTTGAGCTGACATACATAGTCTCTCAATGCTTTCCTCAGAAGATACAGTACTGAATATCCTTTCATGCATTGATTACTCATCTGTGTGTCTTCTTTGGTGAGTTGCCTCTTACAGTCTTTTACCTATTTTTTTTAAATAGGGAAAATTATCATTATAGTTAATATTTAGGACTTGGAGAGTTGATTCAAAGTCTACATTGTTCCTGCAGAGACCCTTAGTTCACTTACTAACACCCACATCAAGTGGTTTATCGGTATTTGTAACTCCAGTACCAAGGAATCAAACATCTTCTTCCAGCCTCTGCAGATACCTGCAGTTGAATGCACACGGCTGCACACACACACACACACACACACACACACACACACACGTTTAAATAAACTTGTTACTTTTTAAATAAAGTTTCTAAAATAAGTCTTTAAAATTAATATTTAATATCTCAGAAAAGACATAGGAAAGCAAGTCTCAGATTTCCAACCATAAAATCTTAACAATAATAGTACCCAAACTTGAAGTGGATGACAACATATTTTCATTAAAAATCCTGACTTTTGATTTCCATTCAAGCAATGTGTAGTATCAAAATGTATGTACTGAATAATTTCCCAGTTGATCAGATGGAATGGTCCAATCCACTTCCCCTAGATTGCATTTAATAAGTATATAATGCAACATTTTTTTCTAAAAGTAACTCCTGACCAAGAAATGTATGTTTTAAAAAATGTTTTCTCATTATTATTTCTGTGCATTGTGAGGAAAGATGGAGTAGGGAGGAAGAGTGATTTTCCATTTCTTTAACACATATCTAATAGCTGTGTTTAGTTCTGTTTTGGTTTCAGAAAATTCCAGAATGAGTCAGGAAATTATCATGAGGGGCTACTTTAGTGTTGGGCATGTTTGATTATATACTAACTTGCACAGCAGTTAGCTCATATAAGGCATGTTAAACGTGGAAAACCAACAAAACCAGTATGATTAATGGGATAGAAGTATGTTTGAAAAGGCATCAAACCAGATATGGTGCCCCAAGGAAAGGAAGTTTGCTTTAGACCTAATAGAAGACCAGGCTTGAGAGAACAGCAGTGACATGGAGATGTTGGTTTTCAGAGATGTACAAACTAAAAAAAAAAGAGTGGTGGAAAAGGATATGAGTTAGACATGAGGTTTAAATATTTGAGAAAATTAGGAAAGCCAGCACAGTTAGAGCACACTGAGTGAGGTCGGCAGTGATGGCCAAATTCTCATGTTGCTCAATGCCTATTTCTGTTGTAAGAAAAACAGTGAGAAAAAAAAAAAACTATAAAAATTTTAGGTACAAAATAAAATATTAAATAAACTCCATGTTAATATTCAGGGAATCTAAGCAATGAAATGTTTGTAGCACCATACTCACATAGACATTTCAAGAATAAAACAATAATCACTAAAGTGTAAATTAAGAAAACGAAACTCTATCCAAATTATAATGTTTCCTATGAGGACTATTACCAAATAACAACAACAACAACAACAAAAATAAAAAATAAAATAAAAACAAAACAAAACAACAACAACCAAAAAAACCATGAAATGTTACTTTGTATCTCTTTGCTGTTGACATAACCTTGATTTTGTTGGTGAGAGTAAGGTTCCAGTTTGATATTTCAGAACATCTTGGAGTTACGTATAACTGCCCGACACAGACAATACTAGTAAGATATGAACAATACTCCAATAGAAAGTAGGAGAAATATTTGTTTCATGATGGAAAGGCAAGAAGATGAGGTTTTGCCCCTTCCCAGCTCCATCCCTCTCTTGAATGCTTTTGTGATATGCAACTGAGCACAGGCTGTATTGAAAATGATAAGAGTTCAAGGCATCTTCTCTAATAACTCCTCCATGCAGCTAAACACAGGCTCGAAATCACAAATCTCCCCAAAAGCAGTTCTGCAGATTCACGATTATTAGGGCATTCTGATGCTCACAAACATAAACTTAATTGCTGCAAGTAATTGTTTGTTAAATTATATTGCCTCTGTCTTAATCAAGGTTTCTATTCCTGTACAAACATCATGACCAAGATGCTAGTTGGGGAGGAAAGGGTTCATTGAGATTACACTTCCATGTTGCTGTTCATCACCAAAGGAAGTCAGGACTGGAACTCAAGCAGGTCATGAAGCAGGAGCTGATGCAGAGGCTATGGAGGGATGTTTCTTTCTGACTTGTTTATCCTGGCTTGCTCAGCTTGCTTTCTTATAGAACCCAAGACTACCAGCCCAGGGATGGTACAACCTACAAGGGGCCCACCCCTCCTTGATCACTAATTGAGAAAATGCCTTACAGCTGGATCTCATGGAGGCATTTTCTAAACTGAAACTCCTTTCTCTGTGATAACTTCAGCTTGTGTCAAATTGACACAAACCAGCCAGTACAGCCTCATTTACTTCTTCTGAAGGGCATTTTGATACATGTCATTCTTGTTCCTATTACAGTTGCTCTGAACTCAATCAATAGGCAATAGACACAGAAAGAAGTGATGCTTATTGGACTCCTACAGGGCCAGGCAAAGCCCTGTTAATCATGTTAGCAATGTGCTGCATCAAATATGGTTCCCAATCTCATCATATAGGAGATTTTTCTGAGGTATTCAAGCATGTAAGCAGGAATTCAAGAAAAAAAAATGATTCATAATAAGCAGGGGAAGTGTTTGACTTGGGCTACAGAAACTCTGCCTGTAATAACCTTGGCCTGTGTCCTAGAAGTAATGAATTATTTGATGAATCCTTCACATTCTTTGTAAAACATAGGTTAATGTAGAGTTTTGTTCCATAAAGCTGTAAGGCTGTCTGGATAATGTAATAAATAGTACATTATATTTACATATAAGTATAAAATGTGTCACATGTTTATATATGTTTATTATATACATTCAAGTTCAATATGCATACATTTTTAACACTATCTTTTGAAAGAATAGTCAATATTGATGGATAGATTGCTTGGAAAACTGTACTAATATTATTGTTTAAATAGTTCCTGTGGAATCACTGGGATGAGAAATGGCTAAGACATGCAATTTTTATTCCTTAAAATGCTATTTTAAGGAAAACAGTGACAGATTGTTAAAAAAGCAAATTAAAAGACAACCTGCTTATTAAATTTATTGAAAACAGTGTGTTTTTGTTTGTTTTGGAAACATGAAGCTGTGAAACAATTTGGACACAACCTCTGCAGCTGTCAAATTCTGTTTTAAGGTGGGAAGGCCTTATTTACCATTATGGCAGAGTTTTAGTACCCTGCTGATGGAGAAACTGCCAGCAACTCACAATACTTCTGTCTGTGTGTTTAAGGCTCTGTGGATGCAGAGAACAAATTTTATAGTAAAAGGATAAAGATAATAGGTAAAATATAAAGATATAGTAACAGGAAGTGGAGCATAATCCTGCGGCCAACTAAATGCAAAACCAAGAAGTATTAAATTTTATGAATTTTTATATGTATCATATAAAATATATGAATACTATATGTATACTGGAGAATTTATATGTATATGCGTATGTATATATACATATATATGTATGTATATATATCTTTTCCCAAAGAAACTAAATAAATTGCACATAACATCAATATTCAAATCAATTTATCAATTATTTGGGCTATACACACAATTTAATTTAGCTTGATGATTTATTTTTTATTTTCAGGAAGATTTCCCTTGCATACATACTATTATATAAAATAACATTCTCATTTAAATGGCTACCTTGGTGACTAAATGATAAATGTTGTCATAACATCTTAGCATTTGAATACTTAGCCCCTCATTGGTTGTTGTTTGGGAGGGATTAGGTGTGGCCTAGTGGAGGAATTATGCCATTGGAGGTTTCAAAGGGTTTACTCCATGTTGAGTCAGTGATCTCTGCTTCCTGTTTGTGTTTCAGAAGGTGAGTTCTCAGGTGCTGCCTCAGCTGCCTTGCCTCCAATTTGTACCTATGCTCTTGCACCACATGCTCTAACCCTCTAGAACACCACCCCCAGGCAAGTCTTTTCTTTTATAACGTGCCTTGGTCATGTTGTTTTATTCAAGCAATAGAAAACTTACTAATACTGTTACTCTATCTATCCTCTCATTTCTCTCCAGTGAACCTAAAGAGTGTCCTATGTGACCTTGTTTCTGTACTTATAGCCTCTAGAATGGAAGCCTCTCTTAGACCCCATTGCATATTTTATACGTTGATTGCAGGTTGGCCTCTTTAGGTGCTCATGGGATGCTCAATGACCAACCTAATGAGTGCATAAAGAACTATTTTTTGTGAACCAAATTATTAACCAATGAAAATCATGGCAGATAAGCAGTGACTGCTACATTCCTGTGAACCCAGGTAGCCCAAGATGTGATTATATTCACTACTTTATACAAACCATTGTTCCTCTACCATGATTTCATAGTTTAATCTGGATAATACAATAACCACACTTAATTGTCAAATTTTTTGTTTTTGCAATTATTTTGACAATACAAAGTCAGTGGCTTTAAACTGAAGTATGTACAATCAGGTTAGTATGTTTTATCCCAACATAATGCAACTTCTGGACAACTACATGATTATAATACAGAATTTTGTTTTAAAATTTAAATACAATGACTTGGAAAACACTGTCATAATACTTACGTGCAGATAATTAATACTTATCATTCCTTTTTTTATGTTTTGATAACTATATTCTGCTGAATTATATTGTGTGAAAAATACCAAAAGAAAAGAAGAAAAGTGTTTAGCAAGATGACTTTCGTAGTCCTGAAGCAGGAGGTCTGAAAGTTAGGCAAAATATAAGAGTAACTGTCCAACGAGGGGACTTGCATGCTCACTTGCTTCTCAACGTTTGACTGGAGAGTTAGCAAAACGTAAGAGGAAAAATAGAACATATCACTGCTTCAAGCACTTGCTGAGATTTGTGATTTATTTTGTGGGCTGTGTAAATTCTGTTGACTTCCCAAGTCTTAATCAGTCTCTCCTGGATATAAGGTTTAAATTCAGAGGAAAAGTTTGCACACACTTACCCATTAAAAGGTTTCATGTAGCCAAAGGTACTTCATTCTCTAATCATGTGGCGATTATCTGAGGGCTAAAAGAATGGGCACTAAGCCTGATTGTGAGCCTCATGAATGTTATAGTCCTAAATGAAAGGTTATAATTTTCCTTATGTATAATAGTGTTTCTTTCTTAAATTTAACTTACCTATATCGATAATATTTTACATTTTATTTAAAGTGAGCATTTTTGTAACACTGCTTATTTATAAAATATATTATTGTATTATTATAAAATATTATATTGTATTATTTAAGATACGGCCATTGTACATTAAGCAATTTACTTTTAAATATGGAACCAAATGTCCATGTAGTATATTTAATTTAAATTTAAATTATAATACCAAGTTTATTTATAAATGTATACAAGATGTCATGGCATTTTATGATTTTTAGGTATTTTTAACTTTTTCGATAACACTTTGTATATATCATGGGCTGTCCTTAAACTCTCTATGTATCCCAGGCTTCCCTGGAATTCCTAATGCTCCTGTGCTGAATCCTCCATGGCATCTGCAGAGGGGATAGAATGTCACAGTTCTTGCCCTGGAGCAGAGTCAGCAGGGCATAGGACTTTATATGGGTTGATGATTGCTAGGCTTAAGGCTTGTTTGCATAATAACATACATAATATACTTTATGTTCCTCCTTTTGGAGATGTTCTCCTTGCCAAGGTAAATGACTCCATGATAATTAGAAGCATCATGAGCCCAGTAGGTAAGGGTGGGTCTAATATCTTTAGCAAAATAGTAAAGTCTGTGACCTTAAGGACAGCACTTGACGTTGTGAGAAAAAAACTCTGAAAACATGAGTTCAAGGATGCATAATTTTGTATAGTTGAGAAAATCAGAATGAAATTAAGAAAGGAGATAAAGTGATTTAAGGAGTGATGATCACAATGCAAGATCCCACATAGCTAAACTTATAGTTTGGACCTAAAAGGCAGGAAAATTTCTGAGTTCAAGGTCAGCCCAGGATACCACCCTGCTAGAATTCTGAACCATTTTATTATTATTCCACAGAATTATCTCTAGAAGAAAAGGAAGGAAGGATAGCAAAAACTATTCTCAACAATAAAAGAGCTTGTGGGGGAGCTAGCATCCCTGACTTCAAGCTGTACTACAGAGCAGTAGTGATAAAAACAGCATGGTATTGATACAGTGACAGGCAGGTAGATCAATGGAATAGAATTGAAGACCCAGAAATGAACCCTCACACCTACAGTCACTTGATCTTTGACAAAGAAGCTAAAAACCATCCAATGGAAAAAAAGACAGCATTTTCAACAAATGGTGCAGGTTCAACAGGCAGTCAACATGTAGAAGAATGCAAATTAATCCATTCCTATCTCTCTGTACAAAGCTCAAGTTCAAGTGTATCAAGGACCTCCACATAAAACCAGATACACTGAATCTAATAGAAGAGAAAGTGGGGAAAAGTCTCAAACACATGGGCACAGGGAAAAAGTTTCTGAACAGAACACCAATGGCTTATGCTCTAAGATCAAGAATCAACAAATGGGACCTCATGCAATTACAAAATTTCTGTAAAGAAAAGGACACTGTCAATAGGACAAAATGGCAACCAACAGATTAGGAAAAAATCTTTACCAATCCTATATCCAATAGAGGGCTAATATCCAATGTATACAAAGAACTCAACAAGTTAGACTCCAGAGAACCAAACAACCCCATCAAAAACTGGGGAACAGAGATAAACAGAGAATTCTCAACTGAGGAAACTCCTAGGGCTGAGAAGCATCTAAAGAAATGGTCAACATCCTTAGTCATCAGGGAAATGCAAATCAAAATAACCCTGAGATTCCACCTCACACCAGTCAGAATGGCTAAGATCAAAAACTCAGGTGACAGCAGATGTTGGAGAGGATGTGGAGAAAGAGGAACACTCCTACATTGCTGGTGGGATTGCAAGCTTGTCCAATCAATCTGGAAATCAGTTTGGCGGACCCTCAGAAAATTAACATAATACTACCTCAGGACCCAGCTATACCACTCCTGGGAATATACCCAGAAGATGCTCCAACATGTAATAAAGACACATGTTCCACTATGTTCATTGCAGCCATATTTATAATAGTCAGAAACTGGAAACAACCCAGATGTCCCTCAACAGAGGAATGGATACAGAAAATGTGTTACATCTACACAATGGAATACTACTCAGCTATTAAAAACAATGACTTCATGTAATTTGCAGGCAAATGGATGGAACTTGAAAATGTCATCCTGAGTGAGGTAACTCAGTCACAAAAGAACAAATACAGTATGTACTCGGTATGTACTCACTGATAAGTGGACATTAGTCCAATAGTTCGGAATATCCAAGATTCAATTTAGAGCAATGTTTGAACTGATCGTGGGGTCCCAGGTGGAAGAGTTGGATAAAGGATTGAAGGAGCTGAGGGAGTTTGCAGCCCCATGGAGGGAACAACAGTGTCAACTGGCCAGGCCCCCCAGAGTCTGCACCCCCAACCAAAGAATACACATGGAGGGACCAATGGTGCTGGCCACATATGTGGCAGAGGAGGACCTTGTAGACCTTCAGTGGGAGGAGAGTCCCTTGGCTCCCAGAGTGTTAGATTCCCCAGTATAGGGGAATACCAGGGAGGAAAGACGGGAGTGGGTGGGTGGGTGGGGGAATACTCTCATAGAGACAGGGTGATGGGTGATGGGATTGGGGGTTTCCAAAGGGGAGACCTGGAAAGGGGAAACCATTTGAAATGTAAATAAAGTATCAAAAAGAAGAAAGAAAGAAAGAAAGAAAGAAAGAAAGAAAGAAAGAAAGAAAGAAAGGAAGGAAGAGAAAGGGAAGGAAGGGAAGGGAAGGGAAGGGAAGGGAAGGGAAGGGAAGGGAGCACTGCTTCAGGCCTGATGGAGTCTGAGATATGTTCCTTTCTTTGCTAGGACAAATAGGACCTGGCATTTCCCTGAGACCTGCTGAGGCCACGAATTTGCCCTTACCCACATAAGCCCTTTGACTGGAGACTTTCAGGACAAGCAGGTGATGGCATCTAGAGTTCATAGCCTTGGGTCCCTCAAATGATACAAGAACCCTCTTGCTGTGGCCTAATGACTGCCTAATATATGCATAGTATTGAGAACAAATGTTGTCTATGTAAATGAATCAAATATTGTTTGAGGCCAATGTTTATACCCTCAAAATTAAGTTGGTTCAATCTCTTGTCTCCCTGGTTCCCTCAGCTCATTACTACTTCGGTTTGTGCTACATTTTTTTTTGATGCATACACCCAGCCTCACCCAATTTGTAAAAGTAGCATTGCAAAAATCACTGCTAATCGGGTTCTGGTTCAGTATCAAGTCATCCGAAGCATAGAGCCTGAGGGGTACAATGACATTTAAAATAAGTCAGGGGGAGATACGGAAAAAACCCGCTAACTAAGTTAAAAAACTACCATTGTCATGATAGTCTTCTAGGCTTGACATAAAATGGAAGACTCCCTTCATGAACAGGGCTTCGCCTTCTGTGACCTTAACTCCCACACACCTCTATCTGTAGCCTTAGTTAGATTATAGGTTCAACTTCCTTTCTCCAGATAACCTGTTCGTCTAGCAGCTGACATTTCTGCAGTGCTTCCCCATGCTAATGGTGCATCTTGGGACCCTCAGCCTTCAGTCAATGATTTTTGCCCATCCTGGATATACCATCCCCCTTACCCCCTTTCTCTTTAGCTGGTTTTGGTGTCCTCATTACATTAACATATCCCCAAGCTTCCAGCAACCCCTGTCCTTTGTCTTGGCTCCAAGACCTATATTGGCAGATTATCCCTAGTGACAGTGAGGGTCACAGTAGAAGGTAGTTCATAGAAAAATAAAAGAGTTTACTTTTAACTAAAGGATGGTCCAATGAAGAATTTTATTAAAGGTACGTGTGAAATGTTAGAAATTCCACAAGAATCACACCAGCTGTGGGGAATAGAACCTGCAGAAAACAAAACAAAACAAAACAAAACAAAACAAAACACAGAAAAATACAAATCAAGGGCACAGCAAGAAGCGAGGAGGCTACACAGCAATGTTCCAGAGAAGAACAGCTGACAGCAGTGTGTACTGGGATAGGCTCTGGAGAGACAAGATTAGACTGCACACTCATTTGAAGCAGTCTTCAAGCTCTGGGTGTCAAACTGAATTCTGGTTGCAGAAAATTTTCGAATGTAACTTTGTGCTTGGATACTAATTTAGTTTATTAACCATTAATAAAATTACTAAATTACTAAGTTACTGTACCTTTCTAATTCAATCTTTACCTGAATATTTACTCATTTTAGGAGGGAAAGTGTAATTATGGATGTGAAACATTTTATGTATTTACTGAACTCCCAATAAAGTATCCAAGTTGAAGACAAAATGAAATAAAGTTAATTTTCACTAAATGTGTATGAAGGTATCCATTCCTAACTTCCAACCAATGGAAGTTACCGTAACTAAAAATTTACATCTGCAAAGTTTTAAGCCCTTGAGGAATAACACACATTTTCTGATTTAAGAAATTGATGCAATCCCCAAGGCTTCCTTCCTGAAACATAAGACTGCAGCTACAACTATACACCCAGAGTTCCAGATCCAGATGTGTAGTGTGGGTGCCTCAATCTTTCTGTTTCCCTTTGTCCCTCTTTCAGTCTCTGTGTTTCTATCTCTGTCTGTCTGTCTGTCTGTCTCTCCTTTTGTGTGTGTGAGTGTGTGTGTGTGCTTGGTTATATGGCCTCACAAATGGCACAAGAATGTCATGAACCATTGAACTCATGAGCTGTTGGGATCCTTCAACCTTAGCATCCACAGTACCAGAAAGAACAAACCTGCTCCCCAATGCTCTGTCATTTTCTTAAATTTTAAACATTATTGTCAATATAAAGTATAGATAATTAAAAATCACATCTATATCACCTTATTCTATGTAATGCTTATAAAACTGAGGACAGATAGTCTAAGAAACAGCTGGGCAATCCATCAGATTATCAATTAAATCATTGTAAAGCCAGCATCAAAATCAGTCGATGTATAGTTGGATTTCTGTTTCTATTTCTGCTTGTTTCTAATAAGATGTTGATAGTTGTAACACAACAGAAACCTTTGTAAGAAGGTAAACCATTGTGCTTTTTGCAAATAAGTGGACTTTTCCCTGTATATGATGTAACTCCAGCACCTACAGAAACTGGATGGAGACTGGAACATCAGCCTTGTATGGAAATGATGATTCTGGTTATCTAGAGAGTGACATGAGTATGGTGCTGGCTATTAAACAGTGTTGAGTATTTGCAGCCAGGGATCAGAATAGTGCACTTGACAAAGTACTGTAAAAGGTCACAGCATGAATGTACATAGAATAGAGGCTGAAATCTGCCTTAAAGGCATAAATCACAGAAAACACATGCCTAGTAAGGCGAGTTTGTCTGCCTGCTGGGGAATTTTAGGAGGAAACATTTTCATGTTCTGGCATCCTGGAAGTTACAAATTCAATGTTTGGTCCACTATCTCTAGCACCTGTCAGCTACAGTTGGCTGCATCTAAAAAATTGTTTGAATTTTAAGACATTTTCATATGTTTTCTGGCAAAATTTTGAGGCAAGGATAGGAAAATCATGTGTTCTAAATGTCTACTTATTACAGTTGGATATTCTACTCCATTTACTTGTGGTATTGTCTGTAATTTTAACTCTTCATCCAATAAAAATTATTACTATTATGGAAATGAAGAGACTGAAGCACTGGAATGTTAAGTTATTTTGTTCACTGAACACAATAAATGGTCATTTCTGATATCTGAAAAAAAGTTGCCTTGCCATCTTGTTCTTGTATCTTGGTCTGAAATACTACCTTTTCTGACCTCAGACACTCCTGCTCCAACCAACTCCAATTTATGATTCTTTCTTGTTAGCTGTCTCCACAAAGCATTTCATACAAATTGAAAGCTGCAAGAATTATCATATATATATATATATATATATATATATATATATATACATTCAAAACTTAGCTATTATGTCATTTCATACACTCTAGTTCAGCTGCCTTTTCCTTCATTGTTCTACTTACACATATAGTGACTTTATGTGTGTTCTCACCTTCCAAAAGAAAAAGAGAATGAAGAAATTATCCCCATTATTTGTGATTATGCCATATTAAACTTCAGACTACCCTAACCCAATACTTATAAATAATCTTGAACTTAATTTTCTAGCAGAAGTCAATGTAATTTATGAAAATTAGTGTAAAATTAATCTCCTTTCTGAGGCTTATTTTTGGAATGTAACTGCATTGCTAAATTAGTCTTGTAGATGGATTCTTCCTGACACTCTGAGCTTTTCTTTGTCCTAAGAGTAATAAAATATTTAATCCTAACTTTTTATTTCATAGTGAAGGCAGTTGTAAGACACAACTTTGAGATGATTTCTGGTTTTGTGGAAGCTAATTAGGAGGGAGCAGTCCATAGAGTCTGTCTAGAAGGAAGGCCATGATGGGGTAGTCTTTGAATTGGTCCCCTAGGTCTCACTGTTGATCAGCATAAGCCACATGATTTGAATCTGACTTTTAATCTAAAAAAGAAATATCTTCTTCAATGAAGAAGGTATGTCACAGACTGTATAGCTGTATAGGGTTGTAAATAAATAGTTGGTCCCACTGTAAGTTTTAAAAATGATGAAAATCAAATGTGAAAACCATTTAAAGCAAAAGGGGCATGCGAGTGAACTAATTTTATTATTAATCTCCAAAATCTCTCATCATGCAGATAGATAAAAGGAGCCATATCATCCCCTAATAAGAAATAATACCAATGAGTGCTTACCATGTGTGCCCTTTTGTGACAGGGTTACCTCATTCAGGATGATTTTTTCAAGCTCCATCTATTTACCTAAGAATTTCATAAAGTCATTGTTTTTAATACTTGAATAGTATTCCATTTTTTAAATGTATTAAATTTTCTGTATCTATTCCTCTGTTGAGGTACATCTGGGTTGTTTCCAGCTTCTGGCTATTATAAATATGGCTGCTATGAACATAGTGGAGCATGTGACCTTACTACATGTTGGAGCATCGTCTGAGTATATGCCCAGGAGTGGTATAGCAGGGTCATCAGGTAGTACTATGTCCAATTTTCTGAGGAACTGGCAAAATGATTTCCAAAGTGGTTGTACCAGCTTGCAATCCCACTAGCAATGGAGGAGTGTTCATCTTCCTCCACATCCTCACCAACATCTGCTGTCACCTGAGGTTTTGATCTTAGCCATACTGACTGATGTGAGGTAGAATGACACAGTTGTTTTCTTTTGCATTTCCCTGATGACTAAGGATGTTGAACATTTCTTTAGGTGCTTCTCGGCCATTCGAGTTTCCTCAGTTAAGATATCTCTATTTAGCTCTGTTCCCCATTTTTTGATAGGGTTATTTGGATCTCTGGAGTCTAGCTTCTTTAGTTCTTTGTATGTGTTGGATATTAGCCCTCTATCGGATGTAGAATTGGTAAAGATCTTTTCCCATTCTGTAGGTTTCTGATTTGTCGTATATACAGTGTCCTTTGCCTTACAGAAGCTTTGTAATTTTATGAGGTCCCATTTGTCAATTCTTGATCTTAGAGCACAAGCCATTGGTATTCTCTTCAGGAACTTTTCCCCTGTGCCCATGAGTTTGAGACTACCCCACTTTCTCTTCTGTTAGACTCAGTGTATCTGGTTTTATGTGAAGGTTCTTAATCCACTCGAACTTGAGCTCTGTACAGGGAGATAAGAATGTATCAATTCACAATCTTCTACATGTAGACTGCCAGTTGGACCAGCACCATTTGTTAAAGATGTTGTCTGTTTTCCACTGGATGGTTTTAGCTCCTTTGTCAAAGATCAAATGACCATAAATGTGTGGGTTCATTTCTGGGTCTTCAAGTCTATTCCATTGATCTACCTGCCTGTCACTGTACAAATATCATGCAGTTTTTATCACTACTGCTCTGTAGTACAGCTTGAGGTCAGGGAAGCTGATTCCCCTGGAAGTCATTTTATTGTTGAGAATAGTTTTTGCTATCCTGGGTTTTTTGTTATTCCATATGAATTTGAGAATTGCTCTTTCTAAGTCTATGAAGAATTGAGTTGGGATTTTGATGGAGATTGCATTGAATCTGTAGATTGCTTTTGGCAGGACAGCCATTTTAACTATATTAATCCTGCCAATCCATGAGTATGGGAGATCTTTTCATCTTCTGAGGTCTTCCTCGATTTCTTTCTTCAGAGATTTGAAGTTCTTGTCATACAGATCTTTCACTTGTTTGGTTAGAGTCACACCAAGATACTTTATATCGATTGTGACTATTGTGAAGGGTGTCATTTCCATAATTTTTTTTCTCATCCAGGTTATCCTTTGAGTATAGGAAGGCTAATGATTTGCTTGAGTTAATTTTGTATCTGGCCATTTTGCTGAAGGTGTTCATCAGCTGTAGCAGATCTCTGGTGGAGTTTTTCAGGTCACTTAAATATATCATCATATTATCTGCAAATAGTGATATTTTGATTTCTTCCTTTCCAAGTTGTATCCCTTTGACCTCCTTTTGTTGTCTAATTGCTCTAACTAGAACTTCAAGTACTATATTGAATAGATAGGGAGAGAGATGGCAGCCTTGTCTAGTCCCAAATTTTAGTGGGATTGCTTCGAGTTTCTATTTAGTTTGATGTTGGCCTCTGGTTTCCTGTATATTGCTTTTACTATGTTTAGGTATGCTCCTTCAATTTCTGATATTTCTAAGACTTTTATCATGAAGACATGTTGAATATTGTCAAATGAGTTTTCAGTATCTAACAAAATGACCATGTGGTTTTTTTCTTTGAGTTTGTTTATGTAGTGGATTACATTGATGGATTTCTGGGTATTGAACCATTACTGCATCCCTGGGATGAAGCATACTTTTTCATGTGTTCTTGGACTCAGTTTGCGAGAATTTTATTGAATATTTTTGCATAGATATTCATAAGGAAAATTGGTCTGAAGTTTTCTTTTATTGTTGGGTCTTTGTGAGGTTTTGGTATCAGTGTAACTGTGGCCTTATAGAATGAATTGGGTAGTGTTCCTTCTGTTTCAATTTTGTGCAACAGATTGAAGAGTATTGGTATTAGGTCTTCTTTGAAGGTCTGATAGAATTCTGCACTGAACCCATCTAGTCCTGGGCTTTCTTTGGTTGGGAGACTTTTAATGACTGCTTTTCTGATCCTGTTTTAACTTTGGTATTTGGTATCTGTCTAGAAACTTGTCCATTTCATCCAGATTTTCCAATTTTGGTGCATATAGGCTTTTGTAGTAGTATCTGATGATTTTTTAAATTTTCTCAAAATCTGTGGTTATAAGTCCCTTTTCATTTCTAATTTTGTTACTTTGGATACTGTCTCTGGGCCCTCTGGTTAGACTGGCTAAGGGTTTATCCATCTTCTTGATTTTCTCAAAAAACAAGCTCCTGGTTTTGTTGATTCTTTGTATAGATCTTTTAGTTTCTACTTGGTTGATTTCAGCCCTTAATTTGATTATTTCCTGCTCCTCTTGGGTGTATTAGCTTCTTTTTGTTCTACAGCTTTCAGGTGTGCTGTTAAACTCCTAGTATATGCTTTCTTCAGTTTCTTTTTGAAGTCACTCAGAGGTATGAGTTTTCCTCTTAACACTTCTTTTATTGTATCCAATAGCTTTGGGCATGTTGTATTTTCATTTCATTAAATTCTAGGAAGTCTTTATGGAGGTTGTAACTGTTTGACAGAAGACCAGGGCCTTCCTAGGAGCGTTGGCAAAAATGTTTTCCAGTCCCTTGTAGCGTAAACCTACTGGGTCTCCTGTGGTTTAAGTCTGTGCTGGACCAGATGCCAGACTGCCTGTCACAGACCACTGCTCCACCCTCTGTAAAATTTTCTTCCTGTTTTTGTCTCTTGGGTGGGGATCAACAAGAGACTGGGTAGGTGAAACAAGAACAGAGCAATGGATAGAAGGGGCCTAATTTGAACAAAGGTTTCCTGAGTGACCAGTGAGGTTAAGAGACAGAAATACCAATAATCATGCGTAGAGAGATAGGTTGTTCCAATCTGACCCACTGCCACTTGGGTAGGTCCATTTCTCTTTAGTGAATCTGAGATTGACATAAGCTCTACTGAGCTGGTCAGGGTGGTATGTCCAGTTCCAGAACAAAGGAGGTGGAGGTGGCAGGCAGAAAGATAAGAATTTAGTATGATTAGAGGCTATGTCACAATTTGAAGCCAGACATGAATATACAAGAGCCCGTCTCAAAAGCAAACCAGAAAAATAATTTAACATTTTACTGAGTATCTCATGCCTAAGTACTTTAATAGCTGTGTGTTTTCATAACTAATGTGGGATTAATTGTAAAGTAGTGCCTGTTCACATTGTACTGAAATAGAGTGAACCTTTCCTTGCTAGAACATGAAGGTTCTTTGTTCATTACATGCCCAGGGAAAACTTAGGCCAGTTAAAAAAGGAGAGAAAGCTGCTGTCCTCATTTTGTTCAGTGTTTTGTATTGAAATTACTCTTCAAATTTCTCATGAGCTTTTGATTCATTTACAAATAACTAAATTGCAAACATTTAAAAACCTTTATTATTAATGGAAATTCATAAATGACTGCCAAGGCAAAATCAATTTTCAAATGTGTAGCCAGAACAATTCAACATGCTAATGTTCAAATCTCAACTTTGTTTCTCACTGTTAGAGATTCATTTGTCCAAAGTGAGATTTAATTAACCCAAGGTTCTATAAAAGTGTGATTTAAGTCTTGTTTTGCATGAAGAATGTGTTATGGTTAAATTCTTTTATTTTAGTTATATATAAAAATTAATGCTGGTTTTTAGAAAGATTTCACAAATATCTAGATTATTCACTTTCACTATATGTAATAGCTATTGGAATTCTAAACTATCAGTTTCTAAAACACAAATCCTTTTAATACGGTGAGAAAGTTTTGAGGGCTTACTTATATGGATTCTGTTTTCAATAGAAACTGTGGTACTGTGCTTGGTAAACATTTAAATTATCATAATCTTAACAATGTACTATTGTTCACACTTTAAATCTTAGTGCAGATAATGTCAAAGGGAAAGAGCTGTCAGTGAATAGGCTCTTTCAATATGAGTGTTTCTTCAGTATATACAATATATGACTGAGATGAACCACAACCATTGCATAAAATTTTAGCAATAAAACATCTCTAAGTGCTACCTGTACACTCATAGCTGTACAGCCTTTCATTTGAGCATGTTGGGTCTACCAGAGGTGACATACTTAAAATAAAACTTCATCTCCTATTCAGATGTTTATCAATTTTGCATAGCTGTTCAAGTTGGGTGAAGTTTCATAACCACTTCTCTAACCCCTCTGGAATTTTGCTGGATTGATCTTGTGTATGTTTTCTGCATGGGGGTTCATATGCTTAACTACCCTACTGTATCAGGAAAACACTAGATACATGCAGTCATCAATTGCCTCTAGCTCTTAAATTGTATCACCATCCTTTATTTCAAGTTGTATGTACTACAGAGTGAAAATAATAAAAACTGCATGGTATTGGTATGGGAACAGAGAAATTTATCAATAGACTCGAATTGAAGACCCTGAAACAAACTCACAATTAGAGTTTTGATTTTTGTACAAGAAGGCAAAACCATATGATGGAAAATAAGAAAGTATCTTCAACAAATGTTCCTGTTCTAACTGGATGTCTGCATATGGAAGAATGCAAATAGATACATGTTTATTACCCTGCACAAAACTCAAGTTCATGTGAACCAAAGAATCAACCTGTTACACTAAATTGAATAAAAAAGAAAGTAGAAAATAGCCTAAAACACATCGGTAAAGGAGAAAACTTCCTGAGATAATAGCAAGAGCTCAGGCTCTAAGAGCAACAGTTGATAAATAGGATCTTATAAAACTGAAAAGCTTCTACAATTCAAAGGACACTCTTAATAGGACAACACAGAAGCCTATAGATTGGGAGAGGATCTTCACCAACCCTACATCTGAGAGTAGGCTAATATACAAAATTTATAAAGAAGTCAAGCAATTAAACACCAATAAGCCAAATACTGCAATTAAGAATGGGCTACAGAGCTAAACAGCATTCTCAACAGAGGAATTTTGAAAGGTCAAAAAGCACTTAAAGTAATGCTCAATGTCCTTAGTCATCAGGGAAATGCAAACCAGAGCAACTCTGAGATTGCATTTTATACTTGTAAGAATAGCTAAGATTAAAATGTCAAGTAATAGCACATGGTGGAGAGGATGTGGAGCAAGAGAAACACTCTTCCATTACAGGTAACTTGTACAACCACTTTGGAAATCAATTTGGTGGTTGCTCAGAAACCTAGGAATAGTTCTACCTCAAGACTCAGCTATACCACTCCTGGGTGTATATCCAAAAGATCCCCCACTGTACCACAGTGATATTTGCTCAACTATGTTAACAGCAGCTTTATTTATAATAGCCAGAACTAGAAACTACCTAGTTGTCACACAATGAAGAATGGATATAGAAAATGTGATACATCTACACAATGAAATCTATTCAACTATTAAAAACAAAGACATTATGAATTTTGCTTGAAAATATCATCCTGAGTGAGGTAATCTAGTGCTAGAAAGACATGCTTTATATGCACTAGCTTGTAAGTGGACATTAACCATAAATAGAGGACAACTATGCTATAACACACAGACCAAAGAAACTGGGTAATAAGGAGGTCCCAAGTGAGGATGTGAAATCTTACTCAGAAGAGGAAAGTAAATAATTATCAACGATAGACGGAAAGAGGGAACTGGAAAGTAGATGAGGTGAGGAGGGGAACAAAGATGGAAATCAAGTATGGGGAAGAGGGTTGAAGAAGGAAGGGAGTATGGAAATTTTGGAGTGGCATCTCTGGTGACCTGCTGGAGTACTCGGAGAGAGAAGATGTTGTACCTCTATGGTGGTGACCCTAGCTGAGATTCCTAACAGAGGTGGATATAGAGACTGAAGTGACCACCCCCTGTAGCCAGGTAGGACTTCCAGAGAGAGGAGGATATCAATCCACCTACAAAACTTTCATCCCTAAATTTATCTTGACTATAAGATTTGTAGGACTAAAGATTAACAGAACTTCAGTGATCAGCCAATCAATGACTGCCACAACGTGAGACCAGTCAATGTAACAGAGCCAACCCTGGCCACTATTAATGATATTCTGCTAAGCTTTCAGACAGGAACCTAGCATAACTCTCTCCCGAGAGGCTTCATCCAACAACAGATGGAGACAGATGCAAAGACCTGCAGCCAAACATCAGGCAGACCCTAGAAAGTCTTGTGAAAGAATGAGGAGAGACGTGAGCAAGTTGGAAGGGTCAAGAATACCAAAGAAGGCCCACAGAGTCAAGTAATCTGGGACCATAGGGGTTCAAAAGCCTGGACCAGGGAGCATGCAGGAGCATCCCCTACACATTTGTAGTGAATGTGCAGCTTGGTCTTCCTATGAGTCCCCTGAGAAGTAGAGTGGGGACTCTTTCTGACTCTGTTGCCTGCACTTAGATTACTTTCCCCTTATCTGGACTTCCTGGTTGGGCCTCAGTGCAAGAGAATGTGTCTAGTCTTGCTGGAACTAGAAACTCCGGGCTGGGATGGTACTCAAGGATAGCCTCTCTTTTCATCAGTGAGAGTAATGGGGTGGATTTGTATGTATGGGACTGGGAAGGTGACTATGTTCAGTATATAAAGTCAATTAAATAATTACAGCTTCTTCCAAAAGAAAAAAGTGGTTTTCAATAAAAGGGAAAAATGAAAGTGTGAGCACAGTTCATGTGAATGCACTGCAACAGAAACTAAAGGAGTCTGTCTGACTCCTGGAGCTGGAGTCACAGATGGGGATGAAAGCCCCTAACATGGGTGTGGGGAAGTAACATGGATCTTCTGGAGAAGCATCAACCAGAACCATCTCTTCAGTTCCTATAACAACTCTTACAGTGCACTTCAATTTTAATAGCTTGGTAGTGCTCAATCTTCCTAATGCTGTGACTCTTTAATACAGTTCTTCATGTTATGGTAATCCACAAACACAAAACTTTTTATTGTTATTTTCTTCATGACAGTAATTTTGTTACTGTTATTAATTGTAATGTAAATGTAAATATTTTTTGGAAACAGAAGTTTTCCAAAGGGGTTGTTAACCACAGGGTGAGAAGCGCAGCTATAGCTTATATTCATTGTGTAAAATGTGTCTAATATTGGTATTTTTTGCCATGCATATGGTTTATTATGAACATATTAATGCTTATTATTTCTTTTGATATATCTACACTAATCTTCATTTTCTTCCAAAGTAGTTCCCCCTAATTTGGTAAAAGTATAGAACCTATATATAGGAAAATGCATGGGATTTGTCTTAATATGTTTGGCTTATTTCATCTAACAGGATGATCTACAGTTTCATTGATTTTCCTATGTATGAAAGAATTCCATTGCTATTTTTAGAATAATAGTCAACCAAATATGTAGTCTACATTTTCATTATATGGCACCAAAGTTGATTCTATAAATTCATTATTGTTGCAGTAAAGATACAGAAAAGTGGGTAATGTTGCTTTTTTTCCCCTACTAAGTTCTTATCAAAAGTAGCACAGCTGGGCTACATGGTAATTCTATTTTTTGATTTCAAAGAACTACTACACAGATTTTCATAATGGACTGGCCAGTTTACAGGTCCCCCAGTATCACATAAGGTGTTCTCTTTCTTCACATCCTCACCAGAAGATTGACTGTTGTTTGTTTTCTTGATGAAGGATATTCCTTCAGAAGTAGAGATTGTATTGCAGGGAAGTTTTGGTAATGATAATCTTTTCCTACAAGTTAAACCTTTTTTAATTCACCCACTTTCATATACCAAAACCATCTGTATATCCATAGTTATTTTAGTTTTAATTTTATAGCATTTTAATAATGATAAATTTATATTCATGTTGTTAACAAAAATTAATGATCCTTTTATTCATCCCATAAATTATGTAACATGACAGAAATAGCAAAGGAACTCTACTGAACAATGTCCCTTACTCATGTATTAGGTTGTCATTAATAATGTTCTTTGAAAATGTAGAATAAAAAAATTACCTTTACCACTATTTTTAAATTTTATTGCTTTTTAATATCATTAATATTTGGAAAGGTAAAACCTTACCTCTGGTTTGATATTGACTAATTGTGAGGATGGTTTCTGAAAATAGGATGAATATCTTGAAGGTTGGTATTGTTTATTTGAAATAAGAATATTACTTTTTGGACTTAACACCACAGGAACAGAAAGATACCTCCAAAACATGTAAATAATTGGTTTATAGCTAGGTTCTCTTGAAAGTTTACATCAAAATCTTGCAAGTGCTCTTATAGAATACAAGATTGCACCAGGGATTCCTTAAAATTCTCACCTATACTGAATTCAACCATAGAAGCAGAAGGCATAAGAAGACAGCATAGGGGCTATGGGTGGAAAGAAGCAATCAGATTTGTACTTGAAAGCCACTAGATGGAGCTGTAGGAGTCCAAATTTATCCTTCACTCTCATTTCAAAACCCTAATAGGAGGCCACAAGTCAAAGTGTTTTCTATAAAATCAGTGAAATGGGAAAAACAAAACAAAACAAACAAAAAAACACAAAAAACAAAACAACAAAAACCCCCAAAAAACAAAAAACAAAAAATCAAAGCCCAAAATGAAATATTTTATCTACTCATTTAGTAGAGGGCATGGTGATACCTTTGGATTGGCCAAAGCAATGACAGAGGACAGACAGAACAGGGAGAAGAAACATACTCTTTTGGGCTAAGACAGCCTTCCCATATGAATCTGTTATAATATTTGAGGACTTCCATTCAAATGTTTTCATCAAAGTTTAAAAGCATCACTCACAAATTAGTAGCCTCCTCCAACTCTGGAAATAATGTGTTGTATTAAATAATAAACCCTCAGCATCAGCACCACCTATTGTCAGCATAGCCTCTTAGAGTGAATGCTGTTCATTAAGCAATATCTCAGACCAGGTAGAGTATTCCCCATGCATCAAAATACTGCCACTGTTTTTATGAAATATGTATTTTTACTTTTATGTTATTGCAGAGAAACTAGGAAGTGAATAAGGAAACTCATATGTAAATGTTTACAAAGATAACAATGAATTTTCTGAAAATCCAACACTTGACAGAATTTCAGTAATTCATCTTGATTGCCTCCCTGCATTGATTACAGAATTAGAAGAAAGTTAAAACAATAGATCTACTATTCTTTAACTTTAGGTCAGGTAATAAGCTCTCAAAGTTACCACATCCGTAAAATAGAACTCCATTAATAACAAATGTATTGTGAAGATGAGGCTTATAAACAAACCATCATGAAAGGCTGAACTTCATATCTGAGAATGAATTCATATGAAAATATCAGCTGGAGGACAGATATTTATAATAATTAATGTGTGTGCTCATGTGAGAATGGATAAGGAACAAAATTAATCATGTCTGAAGCCTCTTTACAGATGAACTCTGGTCACTCTGAAATCTCGTTGAGTGAACATTAGTAGAGAAGAAGTCAATGAACATGCTTAATAAAATTTAGCTAGTATGATAACCAATGTGGAAGACATAAAGAAGTCATTGACAGGGAATACTGATATTTGGTTCAGGAGCACACAACCCTACAAGCTATTTGCTTTTTGAGGTTTTGTTATTATTGTTTTGTTTTGGGGTGGTGGCTTGTTCATTTTGTTTAGGTTTTTTTCTTGACTCTTATGTCTTTTCCTTGGCTTGTGGCTTAATATTTTTCTAACAATACAAAATGAGATCATCCCTATTCACACAATATGGAATGTGATCACCTCACAAGCATTGTGGAACTTTATTTCCAAGGATCCCTGCAAAATCCTTTGCCTATGATACTCCTCCCCCCAAGCTTCCCTGGCCATCTTTCACTGTCCTCATTTCAGTGCTGCTCTTGTACCATCACCTTGACAGTAATGGCCCTGATGATCAGCCTCATGAGATTGTCAGGTAAGGGGAAAGGCTGAGAGACTCCTGTTAGAACAGGTCCAGCCATGGTGGCTGCATGTACTTGATCAGCAATATTTAATTCTGAAGTAGTAGGCATTGCCAGCTTCTGTTTCCATTAAACTTATCAAATGATCTGGGAAGTTAGTGTGGAATTTCTTCTTATTCTATCCTCAGAGATTTCGGAAGACTTGGTCCTTATGCAGAATTACACTGTGTATAGAAAAATATGACACATATTAAATTCAAAGGGTTTTATAAATTCCTTACACATTGGAGGTTTGAAAATGCTAAGAAAAATATTAAAGTTACTTTTGCACCAGAAACTTTTCATTTATAATTACATTTCTTTTCCCAGCCAGTCTTAAATATGTATATTATCAGTAGCATTTTTAGTAGAATTTGCTTTGTGGTTGCAGTCTTATCTTCAACAGTTCTAAAGACAATTGCTGGCTGTGCATTCATTCCCACTGTTGTTGCAATATCATCAGGCTAAGTGGATCTGTTTGCGATGCACTTTCAGACTAGACTCTAACATTACTCATTACTCAGATAAATGGTTTTCATTTTGTCAGACACTTAACTGCTATGTTACAGTTTTCTTTAGGAAACTATTTCTCTCATGAAATTTACATGACAAAAGAAGATATTAGCATACAAAGGTAATACAAAAGTTACCATATGAAGGCACTGGATAGGCATATTTTATAACTGTGACTTTTAAATAAAAGATGACCTGTGAATGTCATGTTTCAGAGGACCTTACATTCAATTGCAAACAGCATATACACAGGACTCCTTAATGGTAAACTACAATGTGCTTCTATATATAACATAAGCAATAAGAGGGATTATAGATCTTACAAGGACCTGAGTTTAGTTTCCAGCATCCAGACAACTCAAACTCCAGGGAAATTTGATCCTCTCTTCTAGCATTCATGGGACCAGGACCCATGTACACAAATCCCCACAAAGAACACACACACACACACACACACACACACACACATATATGTATATACACATATACATATACATATATGTGTGTGAAGAGAAGAGGGGGAGGGGAAAAAGAGGAAGAAACAGGTATGGGAGAAGATGGAGAAGATTTTCAGAAGGTCAGGAAATTGAATAGAGGTGTGTAGCAATGGGGGATGGGGAAGTAGGGGTAGGAATCAGAAAGTCCCAGAGGCCAGGAAAACATGAGCCCCACCCACCCCCCCAGGACCGTATGGGGATGACATACCCCACAAAGAGGAGGGAAAACCTGTCAAGACTATATCCAGAAGTTAGGCATGCCACCCAACCCTCCCCCCCCCCGTTGAGGGATAGGGCCACCCACTCATTGTGGGGCAGTGATCTGGCAGGCAGTCTGGCATCCAGTTGAGCACAGGCTGAAAACTCTGGGAGACCCAGCTGAGTAACTTGCAAGGGACCAGAAAACATTTTTGCCAAAGCTCCCAGAAGGCTTTTTGGCACCAGCCTTGGTCACATATCACGCCCTGGTAGAGGCATGGCCACACAGCCCCAAGCCATCCCATGTTAGTGAAACACCTAGAAGCTTAGCCACGCCCCTTCCAAGTTACTATATCTACCCTGCCTCTCTGGGAGAGTCAGGGGTACAGTTCTATTTGTGCCACTTTCCACATGATGAAAGTAAAAGCCTTAGAATTATGGACTGTCTCTTCATCTGGACCCGCCATGGGAAGTGAGAGATCCGGCCCTCCATTAATGAGCTGCAGCTAATCTCTCAATGTGGGAACCCCAGCTCTCCTAGATGGTACCCATTCACCCAAGCCCATGCAGCTAGTCCAGTGCCCAAAGCAGCTGAGACCCAGTCCTGGCCAGAATCCCAGCTGTGCTCCGGCTAACTGTGGCAACTGTGGTGCACTGGGCTGGAGGACTCACAGAGACAGATGCCTCTCATTACCTGGGAATAGCCCCCCCCCCCCAGGCAGGGCCCGCAGAGGCTTCGAACAGCCCCCCAACTTGCCCATCAGACTGTGGGGGAAGATGCTTGGTCACTTTCCATATGTCTGCTGTCCCACCCAGAGCTGCAATGCCCCCGGGACAGACACGTGGAGCTTCATTCCACAGCACTAGGGTGCGTTCCCAACAACTCATCTCCAAAATTTTAACCCAGAATTACTTCTTGTGGGAACAAAGGGCTTGGGGTGGAGTGAAGTACTGCATGTCAGCCCCGGGTGCTGTGGCTCTGGGAGGGTTGGGACACGAGGGAAGTGGCTGTGCTACTCTGCCCACAGTCCACAGGGCAGGTGGGGGCTATGTGAAGCTGCAAGGACACCACCTGTGGATGGGGAAGGGGACAGTTCCCAAGGGCGTGGTAGCCGTCTCCAGAGGTTCTCTAGCCCTGGACACTGCGGGCACTGCTGGATGCCGCAGAAGAGCTAGACGGAGCATAGCTGGGGTCCCTGCTGGGACCGGGTTGAGTGGCTTGGGAGCTGGACAGCTGCTTTGGCTTGGTCAAAAGTCTTCTGTGGCTGGAAATGCTGAGACAGCTTCTCTGGGAGGGTATACGTGTGGCTCATTAGGCAAAGGCCAATCCCATTTTTTCCCATGGCAGATGAAGATGAATAGAGACAGTCCATACTTCTAAGGCATTTATTTTCATTGTGGAGAGTGGTTTGGGTGAGACGATACCCTGAGACCTCCAGGATGGGTGATGTAGAAATTGGAACTGGGATGGGGAGTGGCTAAGTCTCTAGGTGTCTCATTAACATGGGGGGTGGCTTGGGGCTGCATGATCTGAGAAGGGGTTTGGGGTGGGTCAGAGGTCTGATAACAGGTACTTACCATTGGCTTGGTTTGAGAGTTTAAGGATACCTTATCTGCATGTGGAAGGGCTTGGTATGCTTCTCCTTTGTGACAGACCTCACATGACAAACCTCTCTACAGGGGGATGTGGGGGTTGTAGCTACTTGATAGGAGCCAAGGGCCTCCTCGGAGCATTGGCAAAATGCTTTCTAGTCCTTTGCAGGGCAAGCCCCACTGGGTTGCCCATGGTTAAGCCTGTGCTCGACCAGGGGCCAGGCTGCTTGTCACAGTCCACTGCCCGACAGCTCCTGTCTAAAAGAAATACAGAGACAAAGAGTGGAACAGAGACTGAAGGAAAGGCCATCCAGAGACTGCACCATCTGAGGATCCATCCTACATGTAGACACCAAACCCAGACACTATTGCTGATGCTAAGAAGTACTTGCTAACAGGAAGCTGATACAGCTCTCTCCTAAGAGGCTCTGCCAGATCCTGTCCAATACAGATGTGGAGGCTCACAGCCAACCATCAGACTAAGCAAAGGGACACCAAAGGAAGAGTTAGGGGAAGGAGTGAAGGAGCTGAAGGGGCCTTATCTGGCATCAATGGGAGGGGAAGCCCTTGGTCCTGTGAAGGCTTGGTGCCCCAGTGTAGAAGAATGCTAGGGTAATGAGGTGAGAGTGGGTGGGTAGGTGGGTGGGGGAGCACTCTCATAGAAGCAGTGTAAGGGGTGATGGAATAGGGTGTTTGCAGAGGAGAAACCAGGAAAGGGGATAACATTTGAAATGGAAATAAATAAAATATCCAATTAAAAACAAACAAACAAAAACCAAAAAATAATTTGCAACATAATTAACATTACTTTAAATAATTATATTTAAAAATAATTATCACCCACAAAACTAATAAAAAAGAATAAAAGCCAAATACACATTTTAGAAAAGTAACAACAACAACCACAAAAACCAAAACAGAAGTATGTGATGGGGACTAAATTATCTATTATCTTTTCACTAAACTCAAGAGCTGAAGTCCTAATAACACATGTGACTCTATTTGGACATGTGTCCCCAAGGAAGAACTTTTAATTCCATATAGTCAGAAGACAGGATGGTAATATACTAGAAACAGATTTTTCACAGGACAAAAAAGAAACACCAGGAATATTGCAGGTCAGGGAAAGGGTGTTGGAAAACCAACAATGCTGAAGTACCTGGCTTCCAGACAGTTCTTCCCAATTTGGTATTGTTTTCTACCACCACCACCACCACCACCACCACCACCACCACCACCACCACAAAGAAAGAAAGACAGAGAGACAGACAGACAGACAGAAAGAAAGAAAGAAAGAAAGAAGGAAAGGAAAGAAAAGAAAAGAAAAGGGGAAGTACTTTCATTAAAGTGTATTAGAAAGAATTGGCCATATTGTTCTCCTTAATATTCTATTCACTTCAACTAAAACTTAGAGTTATTTCTCCCCTACAGAGTAATTGCTTTAGGGTGGTTACTAATAAGATTTCTGTCTCTGGATTTTTCAACTATATACAAATTTTCTACTTACTTTTGTAGTTCTAAAGCCAAATACATTCCTTAGAATTATTTGTGAAGAATATCCTGAAAATATAAACATCAAATTGTCAGTCTTTCAGGTAGAGGAGAAGCCGAATTGATGGACAATAACAAGCCACGAGGTCCCAGTTATATCAAGAAGAAGAAAAAAGCAAATACAAACAATTCTTCACCACTGAGTGCTTGGATATGCTTCGCCAGGTTCCATTGGCACTTAGCAGTTCCCCAGGAGCTTGTCCTACACTTCACACAGGTGACCTCAGATTTTCTCCCATTGCTACTGGCCAAAATAAATGGACCCATTTCTGTTTGCTTCCACCCAGGGCAATATTTGCTATGACAAAATTCAAGGTACCCAGCCATGCAAATCCAGGAAGAAGAATCAGCAAGCTTGATTATGTTACAGTATATGAAGAGGACAAAGACAATGAAAACAGCTCACAGTGGAGGAAACAACAACTGTGATATATCACTAATCAGAGAGCTATCCGGGTCCTTGAGAAGTAGAGCAAGATCCAAAGAAGTTTCCACAGTAATTGTCTGAGCTTGTGTTCCCTGGACGTTTGCCTGAGGCAAGGATTCAAAAGCAAGCAGCTTTTTGAGGAAGTAGATGAGACGAGCAGAAAAGATTTTCTTTTCAGGCCACTTACTACTGTGAGTGAAAGGTTGATTCCTCATGGGGAACTTGAGAAGTTAGTGATGCACATCTCCCAAATTGTGAAGGAAATCTAGTGTTTTTGGGTGACTTCTGTTGGACTTTGAGATTTGAGGTTATTTATGCTAAGTTGTATTCAATTAGTCAGGTAGGCAGAGCCTTCTCTGGGAGTCATACACTGCAAGATAATGAGGTTCTCAGGAGAAGGATTGCAAATGCCTTCAGAAAACCTTAATATACAACTATACACAGTGTATACACAGGGCACCTTTCTGGTAAACTACAGTGTGTTTATTTGTGTAACCTCAGCAATAAAAGGGCTTACGGATCTTGTAAAGGACCAATGTTCAGTTCCCAGCATACAGTCAACTACAGGTCCAGGTAACATGAAATCTAGTTCTTTTCCCCCAATGGGCATACAACATGCATGTGTACAAACCCACAAAAGGAACATATGGTATACACATAATTAAATGCAACAAATGCTTAAACATCAGTTATTATACATATATGAACAAGGCAGCACTTCAAAATCTTCGTCTTCGTGCTTCTGCTTTACATTTTCACGAACAGCAACAAATGGAGACATTTATTCAACAGTTTTAAAAAGATTCTGCTGACAGTGAAGTGAGAGATTGACCAATAGTTTTAAACTGCAAGTGTATGATAGGGTTTTTCCCTTTGAAATCTGCACAATGTTTTACACACAGCTCTTCTAGGATTTGCTTCTTGTAAGGCTTCAGTGGTGCAGCAGAGCCCAGAGCTTTCTCTCCTAAGCTATGTTCAATACTAAACATGCTCACACTGAGACACTTAGCACATCAGACCTATGTATAGCTGTTTGAGGATCATGTTGTCAAGGTATACTAACTTGTTAGTCATTTATTTTCAGATTGAAAGATTTTTGATTCATTACATTCATAAACTATCATAAAATTAAAGAAGAACTGTAAGCACTGAGAAGAAATGTCATCTGTATTACTTGAACTGCTATAAAAACCAATATTGATCTTATCATATATTTCAACTATACAGTTCAAATACTTTTCTATGAGTCCAGCATCACTATAGAAATTATTCTGTAACAAAGTTTCTTAAAATATTATTCATTCATATTTCAAAGTTATAGGTCAGTTTTAAAGTATAAAACAAATAGCCTTTCATCTTTAAAAAATGATTTTAAATATTTCAGGTAGCTTTCTATTTCTGTTTCTCATCGAAAGATGGTAAACTTGCTTCTATGGTGCTTAAATTCTAGTGTGCCATAAACTAAGTAATGAAAACAAATGAAATGTAGTCGTGGGCTGCATAGTGCCATTTACCTTAATGATCCACCACTCCTATGATGCTGGTGTCATAGATCAAATAGCCCAATGGCACTGAGACATTTTGGATGGAAAACATATACATATACATGATGTCCCTGTCAACATGAAATTGTATGCATATCTCTGGGCATGGCCCCGTCATTTAATTTTGCATGACTATTAAACATCTCATGTAATATCAGAAGCTAAGGCAGAAGATAAGGGAGAGAAGAAGACAGAGTATTTGTCTTGAGTAAATAGTTGGAATACCTCAACTGGGGGCCTGATGGACTCATTGGATATGGGGGAACAATAACATTTGTAGCTATGAAGGATTACCATGGACACAGTAAACCCTGCTGGAAAGCCATGGAGCAAGAATCTTGGTTCTGTATAAAGGAGTCACGACAGACAGAGAGACAAGACTGACTCAAGTTACATTAAAGAAATTCCAGTAGGTGTTAAGAACCACAGCAGCACGGACATTGTTCTAGCAATAAGGTCATCTGGTGCAAAGGAAGAGAAAGGGGCTTGAGTGTTTCTTTTAAACAGCAGTGTATTGTCACCACTGAGAAGAGTGGCTTCTGAAACTGTGTGGGAAGTAATATGGAGGCACATTCAGATAGGATGTAAGGTAGATATCTATGACAATTTCATCTAGAGTCATTACCGCTGAAACCAGCCAAAACACAAAAGACTTTTAAGACATGTGGAAGAATTTAATCAGAGGCAATTTTATGTCTGAATAAAGGAGAGGCAAAGGAATGGCCCCAACATGACCTGAGCAATGAGGAACAAAGCTTCAGCAATAACCGAGGAACTGTGGAAGGAAATGAATATAAGTGACAACAGTTACTCTGGGTTTACTTTTGAGAAACTTATTAGCTGTCTGAGAATTACATCATTAGTTGCACATATGAGTAGGGAACATGGAGGAGAATTGGGAGGAATTATATTTAATTAGCAGGGAGTGTTGAGATTCATGGCTTAACTTCATGAAGCATCACTGGGGACCAGAGAGAATACTGGGTAACACTAAATTTAAATACACTTCTGACTCTGGCTTTAGATGTGTGTTTGGTGGAAAAAGTAATGATTAGATTCATGTTGAGAGAGAATTGCAAACCATAAGGAAGGCTTACAAGAATAAACTGTTCATCTCGCAGAATTTCCACTTCAATTCCCTGTTTCCTCTCTAAGTTTATTGTTCGTAAGCACCAGGTGCTCTGTATCACACATCAGTGTGTCACCTACTGTATCACACATCAGTGAATGTGATCTTCACTTTATACCCTGACATGAAGCCATTTAGTGTTTGATCTTACCTAGAAAATGGATCTGAATAGATTGTGTTTTTAACAAGTCTGCAAACTCTCAAAGAAGTCTGACCCATTTGCAGTGGGTGAAACACAGACCTAAAACACTCAGATCTATGGACATACTGCCTGGAAAGCCACATTCTCCGTGTGCTTTGTCTATGGTGTTACCACTGTCTGTCCTAATGAGTTACACACCTGGGAGCCATACTGCACTTCCTGATCCATCCATCGCATGCTCTGTGTTCTCACACACTACCTACATGTCTTCCTTACCATGTTTCCACTCAGTTCTAGTGTATATCCTCACACCTGATTTACCATGAGCAGATGTCACACTCTCCCAGTGGCTCGTGGGAGGACATTTTCAAATTCCTCCATTTCTCACCATTCCTTACTCCATGATTATAAATGTACCTGAAACCATACTATCCCAGACAAAGACTTTGCTGGGGAATACTTTTAATTCTCCAAAATCATAGTTCTGGTCAAACATATATTGCAATTGTGAAATAAACCTTCAATGCCGTCTTCTTCTTCTTCTTCTTCTTCTTCTTCTTCTTCTTCTTCTTCTTC